>JAHZNC010000723.1:0-18495 GCA_027744095.1 Zhuqinia jingwanae | reverse complement strand
CTGCAGTAAATTATTGCATTTTATTCACAACCATGCAATGCAATTTTGTAAAATTGCACTATCAATTAGGTAAAATTGTTAGCTGGGTGCATATGCAGACGGATTGATTATTTCCGTGGGGTGGTGTGTAATGCGTCCATTGCTGGATAATGTTGTCAATTTTGTCATGATTAGTGTACTTCTAAATATTGTTGTATTTGTGTTTGCATGCATGTACACAAATTGTCATTGTCACTTTCAACATATGGACAACAATGCAAGTTACTAATGAAATGGCTACAGTTGATTATGTAACAGTAAAGGAATCATATTTTGAATAAAAAATCTTCTTAATTCTACTGACGGTATTTTCAAAGTTCTTGTTCATGATGTCAGTCCAAAGTCAACAATATAGATGTACATAGGTGTGTATGTAATTGTATGAAGGTTGAGTATTATGAATGAGTAATCAGACGCGAACGCTTGTTCAACTAAAACGTGCGTGTTATAGTCATCATCATGATAGTGGCTAGCTGCAAAAGTTTCATGTGCGTGGGTGAATGGTTTTCGCAAAGTTGTCGGCTTTTTTTTATGCGGACGCATAAGAAACAAAGTTTAAAGTTATTCGTGTTTGAAACAAACCACCAATACAAAATATGAATATGAGTCATATATATTGTCATAAAATAGGAATACTGATAGTTTTTTGTAATTAGTAATTACATGATATTGACAACTGATTACTTAAAATTCGAGGAATATATATATATATATGTACATGTTATATTGCAAAATACATCTAAATTTCAAATAAAAGTATCGTTCGTTTATTTACGCCACTACTATAAACAAAAGAATTTTACACGACCAGAAATGGTATCGGTTTTACAAATGATAAACGTTTTACATGTACACTTGATGAACTATGCTCCTTGTTACACAATATTCAATGGTGAATGGGAAAAGAATTATCCTTTAAGTTCATGTAGAAATTTTTACATATTTACGCATCCCATCAAATCAACTCGACTCTGGAACTGACAAAGTGATAGAGGTCAAAAACGCAAAGCCCATTTAGTATTCATCGTTGCATAGTCAATATATTATCTAGTTGATGTTCCAAAAGCTTGCCTCAAGCATATTTCATCTTAACTCTTTTCTCAAGTCTGGCTACGAAAGTCTTAAAGTATTATGTGCAGAAAATTACGCTAAAGTATTTTATTTTATAAACATAACATTCGTGATGTGATGATTGCAATGTACATAGAATGTGTTTTTATACTGCTAAAAGCCGACTATTGAGGATCAGTGAAAAAGGTACAAATAAAAGCTTGACTTTAGGATAATATTTTTGTTATTAAATTAGACGTCATTCATCATTGCAAGGATAGAGATATCAACTGTCAACTCTCAACTGTAATGTTATCTGATCACGTGTTAGCAGTATGATCTCTTCCTGATCGGTATTACCTAGAATGATAACAAGGGGAAATGAAGCAATTGCAGATGTGTGTGGCGCCTAAAGAAGAGCTGGGATTTGTTGAAATTTTCTGCGTGGTAGGCGTTTTTATCTTGAAATGCATAATAAATTATTACTTACCATCCTATTCATTTTTTTCCTGTCAGCTATTTATGGTGTAAAATGTTGTCCAAATATTAACCAAAATGACTGCCTATAATAAAATCGAAAAGTTGACATCTTATTTAATTTTAAATTGACAATAATAATTGATAGAGATATCAACTGTCAACTCTCAACTGTAATGTTATCTGATCACGTGTTAGCAGTATGATCTCTTCCTGATCGGTATTACCTAGAATGATAACAAGGGGAGATGAAGCAATTGCAGATGTGTGTGGCGCCTAAAGAAGAGCTGGGATTTGTTGAAATTTTCTGCGTGGTAGGCGTTTTTATCTTGAAATGCATAATAAAATTAATACTTACCATCCTATTCATTTTTTCCTGTCAGCTATTTATGGTGTAAAATGTTGTCCAAATATTAACCAAAATGACTGCCTATAATAAAATCGAAAAGTTGACATCTTATTTAATTTTAAATTGACAATAATAATAATAATTTAAGTGTCAGAAATACATGTTTCGTAAAATTAGCGTCCTCTTTGCCAAAGTCTCAAAGTCCATTCATAAAGTTTACTGTACGAGTAAAAGAAACCTTTCGATGCAGCCATTATCCTTGAACGTGAATTTCAGAAATACATGTTTCGTAAAATTAGCGTCCTCTTTGCCAAAGTCTCAAAGTCCATTCATAAAGTTTACTGTACGAGTAAAAGAAACCTTTCGATGCAGCCATTAGCCTTGAACGTGAATAATGAATGATCACTTTCTTAAGATTTGATTGGAATACACACACCGAATTCGGCCTCAAGTAAAATGGAATCCAAGTTAGAGATAACGTGAAACAGCATGAACGTAATATTAATTGCAGCGTCTGGTAAATTAATCGGCCTGATAAATTTCCTTTACTACTTTCTATGTGTTGTGGAAAAGGATATGCTCTGTTTTGTGATCAGATGAATTGATAATGGTGAGTCTCATATGTGATTTTGAACTTTCGACTTCGTCTGCTGACAGCTATCTCTCTGCAGTTCAGGTAGTAAGTGACGCAGTTGATGCAATTGGCAATACTTGTTCTTCGGCTTTTACTATCATGAAATCCAGTAGTATCCAAACTTATTTGTGTTGTAAAATGCGTACTTGTACTTTTAATTTGATAGCTGGATGATGATAATTGGCATATATCTACTATTCAATATTATCGACTATTGACTGTCGTTGTCTTTGTGACCTTTTGATTACAATTGCACCGCTTTTCACAGTTGTTTTTTTTTTGTGCATTACATGTACACCCGCCTAAATACAACTTGTTTGTAGCTACGTGCGAAGCAAAAACTATAAATACAATATGCAATTACCTATGCATGCACGTACACGACAGCTTTGTTAAAAGAGAAAATATAAACGGAAAGGTTAAAATCAACCAGAACTGGCTTATGTCCATTATAAAACGCTCATCATAGTCATCATCTCATCATTTATATTACCTACTTATATTTCTAGAGAGGTTTATAATAAGATACTCACATCCACAGCACATGTCCGAATAGTAATAAATAAGCTCTTGAGATTCCTTTTACGCACACACCCACTTAACTGAAGTGTCAAGTATTTTTGCTTTAAATTTACAAATGGGTTTAGTCGTGTTTTAGTTGAAGACTTAATAATTATCTATTTATTGAGTGGGATCTGCTTGCGGTACAGCAAATAAGTAAAAAGAAATGATGAACAATTAAAATGATGTTGCACCATACATTTTTTAATTACTTTGATATTTCAATAGTATAATAATGATTTAGAGTGTTTAGATATATCAGGAAAAAATTCTGCTCTTCAATAAAGGGATACAGAATTAAATCTCATTCGAACTACAATTTTAAAGTACTTAATTCTGACTCAGAGCAATACTTACCCAGAAATATGCATGTGAGTGCGAGGGGGAAAGCAGCATTTCCGTCGAATTATGTACTATACTTTCTCCGAGCTTTTAAACTGATGTTTACACTCATCCTCATAAGATTTTCTCTTTCTCATGCAAAGCTAAACAGTGAAAACATGAAACGCGTTGCTGGGAATGAAGCTGGGTTTTTTTGCCGTTACAATCGTTGCAATTCTTTATATCGTCGGGAAAGCAGAAACTTCACTTCAAAAACTTTCTCCTTCCAATTGAATAATTGATGCACATATAGTTCCAGTTCTACTGAAAGAACAAAGTGTTTTACTATACAAATCTTAGTGTACTAATATATACACTTATTATCCAAAAATACCCCTTAAAATGATGCCAAGAGTTTGTCCAAAAGGCATTACATTAAGCGTCGCTCCTGGCTGGAAAGCCATTGCGATTACCTGGCCCAAAGGACGAACAGCGAATTGTGGCTGCTGTTGATTGTTATTGTTGTTGTTATTAGATCCACCGAAGAGATTGGTCAAGAAGTTTCCGATGGCTTGTCCTATACGCATATGGAAGGAGTGAAATCAATATAAATCAATTAAAAAATGTATTTTGAATTACCAGCTCTCTCAAATTGCAAACATACCAAGGGGCACAATTTGAAGCTGGGGTTGAGCTGGAGTGCCCGCTGCCGGTGGGTTACTGGCCGGTGGGTTACTCGCTGGTGGGTTACTGGCCGGTGCCGGTGGGTTACTGGCTGGTGGGTTACTAGCAGGTGGGTTACTTGCTGGTGGATTACTGGCTGGTGGGTTACTGGCTGGTGGGTTACTGGCTGGTGGGTTACTGGCTGGTGGGTTACTGGCTGGTGGGTTACTAGCAGGTGGGTTACTTGCTGGTGGATTACTGGCTGGTGGGTTACTGGCTGGTGGATTATTCGNACTTGCTGGTGGATTACTGGCTGGTGGGTTACTGGCTGGTGGGTTACTGGCTGGTGGATTATTCGCTGGTGGGTTACTCGCTGGTGGATTCCCTCCTTGTTGTTGGTTGTTGTTATTCAGATTTGGGAGTGGCCCTGAAAGAAGTTTTTTCCAAAACCAAACCGTTAGCAATCTTTTAATATTTGTCTTTGGTTTATTTAAATACTTGATTAAAAATTGTATTTGTTTTTACATGAAAAGTACAATTTTGGACTCTGGTTTTAAAGGAGTACCAGCAGCAATTGCAGCCACGAATAGTGCTGCAGTAGACAAAATGATAAATTTGTTCATTTTCACTATATCAGATGAAATGAATGAATGAGTTGTTATTATATGAAGTTGTGGGTTGATTGGGATTTTAAAATGAGCAACGGAGGCTTTTTATATGAAAATCTTACTGGAAAATTATCTATAACATCCGCCTTAATTAAGTTTAGTACGATCCACAATATTCTAGTTTTCAATTAAAATTACATAATGACATGACGTTAATTCACATATTTACGTTCCGGTTTCTGAAAAAGCAATTAAATAAACAATATGGTAAAAATGCAGCACATTAAAAGCATGGCTTGACGAAAATCATAGCAAACAATCTAAGTGTACGTGTGTGGTGGTTAACGATTTGAAATGAAAAGCAAACATTTGTCAATATTTACTTTTGATCAGCAGTTTCAAAATCAATGTCAGGTCTCTTCTGGAACATGTCATCATCAGTTGCAGAATTTTGAACTTGACAGGGAATTAAACAATAGATGACGCTTTATTTATATTAACCGGTCCACTGATAATGATACCCCTTTATAGGTAGGTAAAATGCATTGAGAAATGATTCTTTAATAATTCAATATTGTATTCATATTTGTATATTTTTTTATTAATTTCACATAATAATATAGTGTTATATATTTTTTAACTTTTTTTTAAGAAGGATGTTTGTTCAAATGGTTATTATTCCATATTCCGCATATACAACAATAATATATACGACATTATAATCGAAATGTATTTTTTTGCAATGGCTATATGTAATGCACGGGGGTATAAACGTTTTCTTTCTTTTTTATCAATGTTAACAATTTTGAAAAATATGTGTGTATTGCACAAAAAGCATTTTACAACAACAACAATATGAATAAGGAATGAGAAATCGTGCATTATTATTCAGATATTATAATGGCATAATATTGGTTGTATTTTTTTATTTAATATTGCAATATTCGTCTTAAATATATTTGAATATTTAATTCTATCTAAAAAGCCTTTTTTTCTTACTAGTGCACGATTTGATGCACGTCTAAAACCTTTTGCTATTTTACACAACACTTATAACAATTTTTTTTTACACATTTCCGTATTGACACCACTTCCCTGTAATACCATTCACAAAGTTTAACTGATGCAAGCCACACACATAAAAACAAAGAAAACAAAATAGATTTTAACCCGTCAATTGTACATAAACAAGCGGTTTTAAAAAATACTAAATACCATTACACTAGTGTAAATCTATTTCCCTTTTTTTTGCTTTGCTATTTTTTTCAAGCAAACATTTGTCTTATTAAAGTTTTTTTCATAAAAATATGTGACGCGTGTTTTTTTCCTCTTCAGTCCCACCACAAACAACAATGATTTAATGATGATGATGATGATAAAATACACATTGTATAAATTATGTGCTAGTGCTATAATGTTTAGTTTGTAGATTGTAGTAGTATACTTCAAACATCATTCTTGAAGCCTTATTTTTTGTTTAGCGTATATAACGTTACAAGATTTATAGCTATATAATATTATCTAATAGTGAAAGGACACCTTAAATTTTTTTTGCGTCTGTTTTGGAATTACATCGAGTTTTTGTTTATATAAATGCGTTTTTGTCATTTTTTTAAAATGTTCATCAGGCATGACATTGGGAAATAAAACAACCAAAGTATCAAGTAAACATTGACATACAACAACATAGGAAATCATGTGGCCTGGAATATTGTATTCACCAAACTAAATTACAAACCTAGTTACTTCCATAAAACCTAAACCTACACCGGTAAAAATAATAATTATTGATGTTATACAATCATTTTCAAAGGAACAATTATTGGCCTGCAATATTCATAATAATAATAATAATAATACATATGTATATAATTCCTAAAGCTAACTTTCAAACAAATGTGAAATTATAAAAGAAATTAAAATTTCTCGTCTTATTAACTGTAAACGTGAAAATAAACTGAATTAGACACTGGGCTGAGCACTGTCAAATGTTCTTTTTACTAAAAAAAAATACAGACAAAGAAGGCTTCTTCAGTATATATTAACCTAGAAATATTATTACAACTAAAATGTAATTTAAAAAATGAAATATCGATTTAAAACAAAATTCTTCACAGCTTTTTAAAATAATTTCGTGTAATTTTAAAACATAATATATGTATATATATAAATTAAAATTCAGTCAAGTTAGACTGACATAATGTTCCTTTGTGTAACAGACTCAAAATTGGCTTGACGCTCAACAGATAAAAACATTAAAATAAAATAACAATGACATCATGAAAGTTAAAACGAATTGACGATAATCCATTTCCCTTATTACGGGATTCTTTAAAATGTACATGCAATTAACGATATCCTGCTTAAACCTGCACTCCTGCACCTTTTTTTAAGTTTTTTGAAATCCAGAATATATATAGGAAGTGCTCATGTTACTTTTATATTATACTCTTCACGATAAAATTAAACTGTACAATGTACACCAAATAAAATAATAATGTTAAAAAATGTTAATAATGTACAAAAAGTACACATATTGAAAAGACAGCACGTTTTTTTTTTTGAAAAATGTTAACGTAAAACTCGCACATGAGTTGATGCGAGTTTCAACTTCACTTTCCACTCGACACTGTAGACTGTTGTTGCTGCTGAAGCCTGTGCAAAAATCCTGCAGTATTTCCACCACTACCGGCTCCGACGCCTCCCCCTCCATTCTGGCAATTGACGGGATTGATATTTGTCTTGTTGAGGGTAGCTCCTCCAATTCCCGTTGAGGCATTTGTATTGGTATTGATAAGGGCTTTATTACTGTCATTATTTACAGTGATAATTTTAGTGTCAGTCTCGTGATTACTCCTGTTGTCACTGTTATGATCCCTTTCACGAAAGAACCCTTGCTTTGTCTTGCACTCCCTGATTGTTACGGTCATATCACAAACGGTCACGTCCGTGATAACGATTTGATCCGCGAGTGGTTGTCTGTTCAGCCAGTATTCGGCAGGTAATGCATTATTATTTTCTTCGGCACTGCTACCTCCAATACTCCCCGTGGTACTCCCATTATAGTTATTATTTTCTTCTCGGAATGGCGAAGGCGTTGATGGAATAAGCGGAGGTGTAGCGAGATTTGCTCCACCACTGCCTGCTACTCTTGACAGTTTGCCGTTTTGAAGGGAAGGAGTGGACGTGATACAGCTTATTGTTAACTGATTATTGGACTGCGTACCACTGCTAGGAGTAGCGGAATTCCCTCCGGAGGATCCAACAGAAGTGGTAGAATGTTTCCTTTCTGAGGTGGCTTTTCCAGGTGACTTTGTGGAACGATCTTTATTGCTTTTTAGCAGTGCACGAGCTTCCTCAGGATCAAATTTGGATTCCTTTTTTGTGCTGAAGTGGTAAGGATCCTTTTCTTTTTGGGGTTTTTGGGAATGTGGATGATGGCTGGGGGATGTGCTTTTGGCTGTAGCTGTAGCACTATTACTGGCTTCTGTCAAGGTGGAGGAGGAGGACGAGACAGATTTATTACTGTGATACGACGTCGATGAGGTCGACGTTTTGGACACTTTGGTTGGAGGAGAAGAGGATGAGTCACGGGTTTCCCCGCCGGATTTGTTTGCGTTGGCGTGTTGGGTTGGACTAGATTTTGGTGTTGTGGTAATTGTCACTCCGATTTTTCCGGATTCCCTGCAAGAATTTAAATATTCGTAAATCAAGAGTTGAGCCACATACAATAACTTTCTCCTTTAAAACTCATGCTTACTTGATGACTTCTGCTTTCCGCTTGAGCGCTTCCTTTCTAGGTGTCTTTTCTTTGTAGGACGCAACCTCTTCCTCCGAGTCAGAGGAATCTGACGACGGTGAATTTGATTTCAATCTGGACTCGGCAGCTTTCACTTTAGGAGACATTGGCGAATTGGACCTGTTCCTCTCACGCTCCCTCTGTAAAAATAATCACGAATGTTTTGATTAGGCTACATTGCTTTGCAAGTTTTGTAAATAGACCAATGTCTTTTTTTAGCTTACAACTGGTGGCGGCCTGTTTTTCGGTTTTGGACCTCGCTTGTTGGGAGTGTTGGAGTCATTCTGGCTTCTGTCAAAAGCAGAAATCAGTCTTTCATCCAGAATGTTTTCGTCAGGTTCCCATGTGCTGTGTTTCATGCTCCATCCCTTCCACTTTACCAAATATTCAACTTTCCCCTGAGGATAAGGATAAACACGATTTATTATTCACATATCCATACGCAAATTACTTACATTTGTAATACATTTAACACGAGAGCTTACCTTTCGAACACGTTTCTTTAGAATTTTCTCAGCCGCAAAAACGCGGTCACCCGCCCCGGATAACTCCATTCTGTCTTCGTCAGAAGTTGACTGTAATAAAAAATTACAAAATCATCAGTACATTACATATATGTAGTTATTGTAGTTGATTATATATAGTACACATTACGAAAAGACGACAAATCGTTTCAGATTCAAAAATTTGCAAATGTCACAAAAGTCAAGTTTCGCGTACAAATATGATTTTCTACGTTCCCAGCCAAATAAACTTTTATCATGCAAAGCATATTTTTTTCCAATAATGAATACCCGATAAAGTTTGATCTTGAGACCCTGGAGCTTCTCTTTCCGATACAGTTTGCACACTGATTAAGTTACCTCGTTGCTACTTTGCAATAAAGAGGAAATGTTTAGGTTTTTCTCTTAGTTTAACGTCACTGTGTCAATCCCTGAATTTTTCTGCAGTTTGGTATATATTTAACTAAAGATCATCATTCAAATTAAAATGTATGATGTGTCTCTATGCATTTGAACTACGAACAATCCGACATGCTTTATATTTCACTCTCTCTCTCCTTCAAAATAAACTGACACGTCGACTAAATTGTTGCTGCTACTACCCTCGTTCCTCCACATTGACATTCCTTTTTAAGCTCACAAGGCTATAACTACAAATGAATTTTGCAACAACTAAAATCGACATTAATTGATTTTCGGTTTTAGTCAAGTCAACTTCTAAAATTTCAATGTCAGGTTATATCGATCGATCATGTATCTTTCTTCCCTGTTCCAATTAAATTATTATAATATTTTTTATTCCATTCCGTTAGCTCCTTCTCCACTTTGAATCTACTTATATATATGCACACAATCACACAAACTCATACATCAATACAATATCAACGCAATAAATCTATAAAAGTAGCAGTACATAAATAAATACACACGTATTTTTTAAATGTCAATCTATATAACCGTTTGGGCGCATGTTAACAAAACCCTCCAATTTCGCCTACTGCTCCATTGTGTGGTTTTGTTTGACATAAATGCATTGCTTGATTATTATTTTTATTAATGTCCCTTTTTTGTTCTGGAACTAGAACAGCCGAGCCTGAATAAAACTTTTTTCCAATCACCACTAATAATAATAATACCAATGCAAATTCTGTTATTTTCTGTTATTAAAGAAAGACAGAGATCTAGCGACACACACACAGGCACATACAACATAACATGACACGATACAGTTAAAACATAATATACAACAACAATATACACATATTACATGAATGCAATATATAATCCTGTATGAAAATTACATTTTCTAGTTATATCGCTGGAATTGAATAATATTAATATATTGTCCTGCTAGTGAACTAAATTTTTTATATCATGGACATGGACATGAATGCACTAAATAATGTGCGGACTTTTGTGTGTGCACATGGACTATTTGTGTGTATACAACTAGTTTGCTTGACTGTGGAGTAGTTGGAGTTAAAATGCAGTGGAGGAACTGGCAAATATAGTGTTTTTAACCCGTTCACTCTGTTCTTTTACTCAGGTATTTTTTCTCTGTTGTCGTTGACTATGACTTGACTACTCAGTTTATAGGTATGACACAATGTCTTACGTGTTGGATAGGTGGTAGGAGGTAGACTTTTCTTTACGTTTCGCCGTAGATTGTTTCTCGTTGAATTTTCACAATTATTATTATCCACCCCGTCTCCTCGCCTATATGTTTTGTTGTGTCTTCTTGTAAACCAAGACACACAGACACAAGATTACTCATTCGCGTCTGTAAGACACACTTTTACACATACATAATAATATGTATACACACATACACACACCAACAACACAAAGTTTAGTCAAATGATAGAGAGGAGAAAATTCAGAAACAAAACCGAAATACCTTGTCTTGGTTTTACAGAATCCAGTGTATTGTAACGTAAAGCACCAACAACACTGCCAAAAAAAAATGTTAGTCCTTTTCACGGATTTGAATAGTTATTATTATATAACGCATAATGTATGTATTGTGTACATTCATTATCATTATAATATTATCCTTCAACTTCAAATTTTGTTCTCATTTTCATCATCATCATCAACATCACTACCACCACAGTATGAGTACCACCACAATACAGAAGAAGCAGAAAAGAACAATATCACTTGTCTCCCACAGAAAACTATGAAGAAAGCATACGATATACTCAACTGCACCAGAATATTTTTTTTTTTCTCGGGGCGGTCGGGTGTCGGGTATTCCACTTTATATTAATCCGTTCCTTTTTTCCTGTTTTTTTTGTACTACTACGTTTTAGTTTTTACTAATGGACTGTCTTGGTGGTGGATTGTTCGACTCAGGTTCAGGTTTTTTGTTGTTGTACACATTGTAGTAGTAATAGTGGGAATAGGAACGGGGAAAACAGTTCTATAAAATTTTGTATCTATCCAGTCAGTAGTCAGCGGAGAAGATGATGATGATAAAAAAGAATGTTTTTTTTCTCGTAAAAAATCTACTATGGATCAGGCATGTATTTCATATAGTAGTAGTAGTATGATAATGTTCATGTTTGTATTATTACTCACATTCACATGATACGTAACACAACAATACTACTTGATTCCGATTCTATTCTATAGTATCATAAAAGGAAAGGTATATATAAAAATGCAAGTTTTGAGCTGTTCAGTGTGAACAGAAGAGGAACGAAGATGAGAACATCGTCATCATCATCATCAGCAGCAGCATCATGCCAGCAGTAGTAGAAGAAGAAAAAAAAAGGGATTCTCTTCTGCTGTCTGTCCATATACAATTTTACAGGCAATACGTGCTGCATGTATATTATATTATGGTGTATGTAATTCATAATATAATCTTTAAAAATGTAATACATAGTATTTTTGTATGAGGAAGAATGGAATCTCTTATACACTGCACATAATATAATGACTATAAAGTGATTGCGTTACAATACAAACAACAATTGCTATACGATATACATATATAAGGGATGATGATGATGATGATGAGAGGAGGATGAAAATATTCACACATTTCATGCTTGTATTTGAAGAATATAATATCAAATTGGCTTATATTGTGTGTAAAAATTTGTATAGCAAAGCGAAGTATACCGAGTAGGTACGACCTCCTTCGCTCGACTAGATATCATGCATGATCATCATCATCATCGTCGTCTATATAGTCGTCTATATATCTGTAGTCGTCATTAATATGTATATAAAGTATGAGAGGAATGGAGCGACCTGCTTGATGAATTTAGCATGCATGTAAAGTGTAAATAATAACTATGTTGAATGTTATATTAAATTGCTAAAAAAAATGTTTGTTTGTTAGTATTGTATAGCACCGTGTTTATGTTATGATGGTATGTAAATACATCGAAAAATATGAAAGATATACAACATGAAATATGATGATGATCCGCTTCAAGAGCAGCGTTTTGATATGGGCTATTGTGTGAGTTACTTTTATTAACCCTTTGTAACATATCCACCTAATAATTTTGAATTGTATTGTTACATTACTACACATTGTACATATTTGGTGCAAAGTGCAAAGTACATGAGCGTAAGAAGAAACAAGACGGTTAAAAGAAGAGGGATACACATATTGATATAAGCATGTACATGCATGTCAGTTTATGTGGCTTCTTTTTTTCATCTTTTTTTTTTGTAAAAGAAGTTGTTTGTAGAGAATCTAACCGTTTGCAAGATTATTTTTGGGTTGTGCAACCAAAACGCACTCCTAAATAACACTTTTCTTTGTAGTTTACATACTTTATATGCATACTAATAATGTGTTATTATAACAATAACAATCGATTTTAGTTATGATTTTTACAGATTTTTCAGAATTATCTGTTATAATGAGTTTGTAGGAAAAATTATTTTAACTTGGCAAAAAAAATCCCAAAATGTTGTATGGTATAATAATGAATAGCTTTTTTAATTATTGAAATATTTCATGTTATCGTTCATATACCAAGAAATATATAGTGTGCAAGTATAATATGTATGTTTATATATGCATGCATATACCAATGTAATTTACTGAGTGGAGATTTGGTCAAATGTTGCTTCAACTTGAAGAATTCTATTATCTGTGTTGTGGCTATTTCTTTTCTCAGCACATTCCTTCAAATGCATGAGAACTAAGAACCAACGAGCCAACGTGACTAGATAAGTAATTACAAAAGGATTCCTGGATGAGTAATTAATTACCTATGTGGAATTATGGGCTTGTATTATGCGTTGGTCGAGCATCATAAATACAATGAAATATTTATCTAATTATACTTAAAAGATCACACAGATAACCTATGGCATATTTTGGCCGAAGGTTAGCACTGCAATAATTTTAATGAACAGTAAACGGAAGCGCATGCATATAAAACCTAAAAACATTTTTGTTGTTTCGTTGTGAGATGGAATGGGAAGGCATTTCCGCTCTCTGGATGAGTGATGATCAAGAAATTTGAGACGGGTAACAGGTTGCTGGCTGCTGGGTTCTGAAGTCGTTTTCTTGAAGAAAAAAAACTTCTCATTTCAAGCTGTGTTAAAACTTGAATTGTTATAAAAATACAAAGAGATCAATGCAAACTGACCCTTTCCATTTTTTTATAAAATAAAATGTTATTCAGTAGTCATGATTGTGAAAAAAATCATCTTTTATAACCGGCAATCAGACAGTTACTAAATTTATGGGAAGTCTCCCTTTCCATTTTTTTATAAAATAAAATGTTATTCAGTAGTCATGATTGTGAAAAAAATCATCTTTTATAACCGGCAATCAGACAGTTACTAAATTTATGGGAAGTAACAAAATGCACATTTTCTCGTTTTATTAAATTTTCATGAAGCATTACTTCCATTATTGCTTTACGATCATGTTTTCGCACACACACCATCGACCATCCCTTACAAGTATGTATGCCTATAAAGTACTTGCAAAGAAAGTTTCTCCTTCTTTCCATTTTCACCAAAACTAGACATAATCCAAATTAATGGTACGTTGACTTTTTGAACCAGACGTAATAATATGCACTTTTTTCTTCCCAACTTATATATCTGCCAGCGACTGTAGAGCATGAGATAAAAGTGCTACTCCTGCTCCCAATATGACTCCCATACTAGCTATAAATGAAAGCCGAGAAAAAGTCCAGCTAGCCACCACAGCAATTCTCTCTTCTTCTTTTTTTTGGAAAATTCTAGAAGAGGATGTGTAGATATTTTTATGTTCATCTTATTATAATATGTGTAACAGTATTATTGCTATGTATAAGAATCAAAGGCAGTGGTAGCAAAACAGTTAAAAACTAAGTAGCTTGTTTTTTGAATGATGATCTGATATACTTCATAAAATGTCTTGTTTCTTTTCATAAAGTGGTCGCTTTTCTTCTTTATCTTCTTCCTTTCTCCTCGTTTACCATCTGCCTTGCATACTCTTTTTTTTACACATCCCGTGCCTTGTCTCGTCTCGCCAAAAGAATTGAATTACAAATGCATCCGTATTTTTAGCTTTTTTTATATTTTAGTATCACTCGTTTTATACTAACAAACAACACAATTCTTGTGGTTATAAAGGAGCATTTCAAGTTTTTGTTTTGTCCAGAGAGCAGAGTCCAGCAGATGTGTTATATATCATGTATATTTTTGAAGAGTGGCCAGTGGAGGAGGGGAGTACAGAGTGCAGGCTAAAACTTGAAACTTTGCCATTTTTACTTTATAATAGGTCTACTTTTTTTGTTGGATTTACATTACATAAAAACTCGTTAAAAATGACATGTGTGACACGTGCAAGTCGAAATGACCATTTGATGTTTTTAAGTGAATCGCATACATAATTACGCATTATAATTTCAGTTTCCATAAAAAAAACTTGGGCTTACTTAAAATGTGTTTATTCGTGCGGTTATCTTATTTGATGATCAAGACTCGAAAACTTTAAAACATGGTTCACCCATAACATGCTTTTCAATCATTTTAGCAATCTGATTTTAATGAAATAGGACAACGTTTGAAATTTTACGAGGTAGGAACAATATGAACATGAGTACTGACAAATTTTGCTTCTAAATGATAAGGTGAAGAAGTCAAGTTTTTTAAATTAGTAAATTGAATTGGAATTTCATGCTTAGATTTGAATTTTGTATATGATTACTACTTGTGATTTTTTATCCTCGTAAATGAGCTTGAATATTCACATGATAAAATAAAGTCGTTCGTACTTTAGTTGTCACCTTCCTACGTATTACGTTGTATTAATAGTACTGTCTCATTGAATTTTGTATTTAGTATTTTACATTTCATATGCATGTCCATTTTTAATTTGTCTAGTATAATATTCGGCAAAATTATATGTATTTATTTAGCTGTAGTTATATGCTTTGTACTTACCATATCGGACATTATCCTTTTTTGTACTCCTTATAACAAAATTATGGAACTTGTAAATTTACTCTTTGAACACTGCTACACTGTGACACTTTGCACTGGAGCAATGCTATAATAAATTTAAAACTTGTGTGTTGTTTAACAATCAATTTTTGAAATGATAATTTTTTTCAAGCTGATTATATCTCACTCTCACTTGTACAACACGCTAAAAAAATAGTTCACATATATCAATTTATATTTTTATATCAGTTTTATCCATTATTACACAGAACGCACCTATCAAAAACCGTACATGGTCGTCCCATGTAGCATGATGATTTCATATTTGTTTTCTGAAAATGGTTAACACTTTCAACTCAACTTTTCACTTCACTCATTGTTACGAATTGATTGGGTTCTAATCTGCTACTAGCTCATCTTCTTGGTCCAACAACGAAATTTCATCCCATTTGTTGTAAGTTTCAAACATGCTTGTTATGTTGTTGCGACTTAAAAGTAGGACTTGCGCTCCCTGGACTCTGGACTCATACAAAGTTACAGTTTTATTTACAAATCCTTTTTCCCCATACATTCACAGCAAGCTTTTCAACAATCAATGGTTTCCTCCTCCTACTTTTCCATACACCTTCACAATTCTCATCTCACCATCATCAACACAACACACAATACACACGATAATTGCATCATACAGACTCTCCCAGAAAAAAAGCAAACAGGGTCGTCTTCAACTCTAGCCTAGCGTGCCCTTTCGCCTATCGTAGTTGGTAACACTGTAAGCAGTAATAATGTTGAATGCTTTGCTTGATATAATTTCTCGGAAGTGATTATTACAACAGAACAAACAACAACGACGCTGCTACACCTTTCCTGTGTTGATGTTTATCTCTAACTTTTATTGTGCTAGCCATTCAACTATCCATCATTATTATTATCGGAAATTTTTAAAACTTTCACATCTGCCTTTTGACCGAACACAATTTTTGTTATATTACCTGAGTCTCAATAATTGTTTTGTTGTGATCCCCACCACCATCATCACCACCAGCGACTCATAAAATTATGATGGTTGCGTGTCAGTTAGATATACACATACATACATATGTATGTATCTTTAAAATATTGTTTCCATATATGGCCCTGATGAATGTATGAAAAGGCAGGAGCAGGGCAGATATCCTAAACAAATTGTTACTTATTATTATCATCATCACCATAATCATCATGCACAACAATATACCCGAGCAATGTAAAACTCACAATCACCAACAAAATCAGCTTTTCAAAAAGCATCTTGAGCAATAATGCACGCAATACCCCTTATGCATGGAAAAGATACCAGGGACAGGGAACGTTTTTGTTCTCGTATTTTCTTCCCGTCACAATATTCCCTTCGTTTTTAAACTGGAAGGATGGAGAATATGTATATATTTAATAATATAAGGGTACAAAAATGTATGTGCGTACATATTTATGGCTGCACATAATAACGTGTACATACATATAGAAAACCAAAGTATTTTTCTTTATGAAATACAATTTACCATGTTGGGTGAGCCCTGCCAAGTCTGCGTAACAGTATTTTTCCTAAAGTCATACTGGCTTAAACAAAAATAGGGGGTGAAAATATCAAACATTGGTAGATTGCGTCGTAGTTTTTGGGATAGGGGTTCCGACAACAGTTTTTCTGGTTGAGAAACATGGAGAAGGATACCGTAGAAAAGTAGAGACCATAGTAGACAGAAAGGCAAGATGGTAGAAGAGAGGGATGATGATGAGGGACATGGAAAAACACATTATGTGTTTCGTGAGTTGTTGTGTGGGGCTCTAAGTACGACACACCAATCATTTATACATTGTACATATCAAATTGAAATTGCAAGTCACACAAATATTATTTAGGCACAGGGTTGTTTGTTGTTTCCTTTTTACTTTATTAAAATGGGTGAACTTGATATACAGCAGCACGCATTTATTGTCGTAGCTCTCGGGTTTAGGATTTTGTGACTGGTAAATAATAAGGGGCTGTAGAAAGATATACTCTGCAAAGTATAGTTGTATTTCTAATAACACAACAGCAGCAGCAGTACAAGGTAATTAATGATATGAACCAGGCAATGTCATATAAATCATAAAATGTATGTAAATTACGTAAAAGTTTCATATTATTTAGATGATTTACAAACTACATTAAAGAACAAGATTGTTGGAGAGAGTTGAAAGTTAAAGGTGTCCGTCACAGTTGGTAGCGAGTACAACAAGCGTTTAAAAAAGTTACGACTGGGGCATTGTAAGACCAGAAGCCAAGAAAAGAAATTATTACAAAAAAAACTAAATTATAATTTAATTGCATGTTTCAAAAGTGGCACACAATAAACGACTGATTAGGATACTCCTCATCACTTTTCCAGTTCATCATAATATATATTTTAATGCATATATACCTATTCGGGAAAAGTAGGCACATATACAGATAGTGAATAGGTACACCTATTTAAGTAGACCCGGTTAACACGACCAATAGGTAAAGGTATATATTTATCGGCTGAGATGCTACAAAAATAATAGATTAGCATTACCTCGCGATTAATTGTAAAAAAGAGAGACCAAGATCTGAATCGAAATAAGAGGCATAAGAAGTTTGACTGCACACGTACCAACCACCAACCGCACATGGATGGATAAACAACTTTTTTAGGGCAAGAATAATAGCTGCTGCTTGCTGGAGGAGCAGATGTTACCAAAAGGCACATAAAAATATGGAAGCCTTATCGTAATACCTATGTAGGTAGTATAATAATAAGTAGGGTCAAGTAAAATCCAATCCAACCTGAAAAAAAGGCAGAAGGGAAAAAAAGGTGAATACAAAATGAAACTGGAATCTGGATTTTAGATCACATCCTCATCAAAGCCGCTCTATGCGCTGGAGTGATTGATGCATATCATCAAATGAAAGCTAACACGTACCAACACACACAAAAAATCATGAGCAAACAGCACGTGAATTGAAGTCCCTATCCCATTTTTAATAGGTCTTTATTAGTCCCAAATCCAACAGCTTACATACAGTTGCTTACTAC
>JAHZNC010000722.1:0-16463 GCA_027744095.1 Zhuqinia jingwanae | reverse complement strand
GAGTCCTACTTAGGTAGGTATTAGGTAGGACTCAGGAGTCCTAGAGTAGGACTCCTGAGTCTTTTGAGTTCGAATGTATGTACAATGTACATCAAAGCTTGGTGTTGAATTTATCTTGCAATTGTACTTTTTAATGTTGTCAGGTTTATGGTTTAACAGAAAACATTCCAGTTGCATCCAGTGTGAACTATGATAGTAGAGAGAGCATGGAAGGTGAAACGGTTTACTAACCTAATTTAAAAAAAAAAACAGTTGGAACAGTTATATATCCGTCATATTGTTTCAGATCGCCCCGAGGGAAGCATCGGTAAACTTGCACCTGGAGTGTCCGCTAAATTCATTGATGTAGAAACAGGAGAGCTACAAGGACCGGGTGGAATGGGAGAATTATGTGTAAAAGCTGGAGGAATGTTTCAAAAGTATTATTTAAATGAAGAAGTGAGGGCATACCAAAAAATATTAATTATGATTAATTTGCAATGCAAGTGCTAAGTACATATCTAAAAAATTACTACAGGAGACTGAAAAAGCATTTGATGGAGACTATTTCAGAACTGGCGATGTGGGTTAGTAAAAGATATGCTAAATTTAGTTCTTTGTTCCACTCATTATTTTTGGTCTAACTCACTCAAGTTTATTTTCACGGGAACAGGATATTATGACGACAATGGGTTCATCTTTTTGGTAGATAGAGCGAAAGAAATATTCAAGTACTTCAATAACCATGTATGTATGATATTTAAAAAAACCAGTTTGATAGTTTGTTGAGAGCTCTGGTTTTTAATTGCTTAATTCACTGAACCGCTAAAAATTTATGTAGATCTCGCCCACCGAAATAGAAAATATAATCCAAGAACATCCTGCCATTACTGAAGTGTGCGTTGTTGGAATCCAAGATCCAGATGGTGGAGGTACACGAATTCAACATGAAGATTCATGATCCATTTATCATATATAAATTTAATTATCTTATGTATTCATTTTAAAAACAGGACAAATTCCTCGCGCATTTTGCGTTCCAGTTTTTGGTTCCGAAATAACCTCCGATGAGATATCGGAATACACAAACGGTACAGTACACAACTTATACCCATATATGCATAGGTACATATTTACTAATTTAATTGTATAAAAATGACACGAGTCAATTTGAGAAAAAATACTTTTAACAGACAAATTAGCAAGTTACAAGCATCTTCGAGGAGGAGTCCATTTTGTTTCGGATCTCCCCAAGGGAAAAACTGGAAAGGTGACACGGCAACTTGTAGAAAAACTTGTGGTGGAAAAATAGATTACGAATTTAAATTACTCAAGTCTGTTCTGGTCTGGCGGTGTAAGCATATGGTAGTTTCTAATTCATAAACATAATAAAAAGCAACAAAAATGTATGAAAATACACAGATTTAATCTTTCCTTTGTAAAGCAATTAAATGAGTCCGATTAAAAAACAACTTATAGTATTCCACTAATATTCATTTTGACATTTACAATAAGCTATTTATTTCATTTTGTAAAACGTAAATCGTATTATACTGGTCAAATGTAATGAGCTGCTGATCATCAAAAACCCTGCAAATAAACAACTTTTAAAATTAAATTACATATTACAAAGTAGTAGTAGTACAGAGACATACACACCCAAGAGAGATTCACAAGAACCCTCACAAAAAAAAATCTTAGAAAAAACAAATCTACACTTTTAAAACTTTGCAATATTCAAACTTTATGGTTGTTAATTTTGTGTTCATTCACCAATTTATATAAAGTATTTCATTAATAACTTTATCATTTTAATTTTTTAGCAAATTTTAAACTCGTAAATACTTCCAAAATTCAAAGAAACAAAATAACCTTGTCATTTTTTTGTGTGAAACTTTGCTGTTTGATGGTGTACCGTGAGAAATATACTAAAAAGGTGAATGTTATGTTGTATTTATAATATTTTATATACATGCATAATATTATATTATAATCCAACTTGCTTTGTATTTTTCATTTTTTATTATTGCTAGAATACTACAAGTTTCATGATATCATGGTTTAATTGTAATTTGTATTTTTTATAGCAGCATTATTAAAATCTACCCTTAAAAGGGCATCGTCGAATAATAAACTCGGACAATGTCATTATATTTTATACCCATCAATAATCCCTGCTGCCTTTATTGATATTTTTGGCATAACCTTTTTCACGATTTTTGTAAGGATTGTAGCGGATTGTATATTCACATCTTTTTAAAGCTAAAGTATTCATATAGCACGTTCTAGATAAAAATGTACTTGTAATTATATTATAGTTTTCTTGAAACTATCTTCTTTTTCAGTCTTTTAAGCTCTTAGTTTAACTCTTCCACTTGTGGCAACAATTTCCTTGCGGAACTCGTTGATTACAATCAATTCATAAATCCGGTAAATGTTCAAAGGTTCAAGTGCCCAGTCAGCCCAATCGTATCGGAGTGTGGCGATTCCAAAGATGCTCAGCATGAGAATGAACACGGTAATTGTGAGACGGACCCAGAACCAAAGTTTGCAAGCAGCTCCATCACGCTAAAATGACATAAATATTATTGTTTACATTCATGTCAAAGCAACCATTCCTCCTAGACATTGCAAGGAATGTTTTGAAAATTTTCCACACAGTATTTTTGTACAGAAAAAAAACTCACGTTCTTGGACGCTCCGATCAACAAGCGACACAGCCAAATTTCCAAAAGAATGTAGCAAATAAAAATGACAAACGCGACAACAACTTGCACAATGTAGACTGTCATAGAAAAATCTGCAAAATAAAAATTATCACCATCAGTTACAATACAAAAAAAATCCACTTCATTTTTCAACCCTCGGGACGTGAGAAGCAGTAGGAGTACAGCTACAACTCTTAAAATCTTTTTTATAGCTCAATTCTAAAAACAACATCTTTATGTGTATAATATACTTACTTCTTGTAAATTCCAAAATTTCTTGTGTTGCATTTGCATGGAATGCATGAATTTCAGCTTCGTCTTCTTCTGTGTGAGCTGTGAGGTTTGCATGTACAGAATCTGTAATAAAATGAGATCATCAAAGAAAGAGCATAAAAATCTATTTTATTAAAGCAAAATTATCCCCGAAATTATCACCGACATCACACCAGCATCATAGCCTTTACTGATTTATTGTGAAACGTTATATCATAATATGGCATTGCTAATCTAATCTTGAATCTGCACTTTAATTTTAAATGAAAACTAGACCAGTAATCTACGTATGCATACTTTTTTTAAACTGTCATTCAACAAATTTTTACTAGATATTTAATGGTTTCTATTGATATTGCGTTAGATATAGTATAGGTTTTGTTTTGGCTACGTAACAAAGACCATAATAATGAAATGCTACACTAAAGCATATTATTGATTAATGGACTCAAGCCAAGTTAATACGGTCAACACAGGATCGAGGTGATGGCATTTAACGTAAAACGATCCAAGTTACATAATAATGTCATAAGTCATACATTAAAGACGGCAATAAACACCATCCACCGTCACACTACCAAGTTGTTGTAATATTATGACATTTTATGAGTTTTTGGCATTTTTGTCATAAAATCTCTTTTATTTGGGACTCAGTTGAGGAATGACATATAACATACGTCCATAAAATGTATGACATGGTTAAATTAGAGCGAAACAAAATCAGGTGAATTTTATCGTAAAATATGAAATCTCAAACTATAAACCATTAAATAATTTTATAAAGGAACAGTTTGCGTACCATTAATATACTTATTAGATAATCTTCATTGTTATAGTATTGCGATGCGACTATATGCGATATACAATATAACTAGCTTTGCTTACCAGGATAATCGGTTTCGTCCTCAGTAGGGTATTCCTGGTAATCGTAGACAATCAGGCGGAATGTAATACTTAAAACGCATATTACCTGCAAAACACAGAGACACGGACAGTATGAAAAAACATCTCATTCAAAATATGATTTTACATTTGGTTTAATATGCTTATCAAAATTGCATGCATACAACCAGTTGCACCATACATACACACATCATCTATCTATGTATATCTATATATAAAATATTTTAAATCAGACAATAAAATTTAAGCACATCCATCATTTATTATATATTTCTGTAATTTCCAATTGCTAATTTTCATTAAATATTTAATTTGATTGTTTACACATTTTTTCCATAATAAAATATATTCTGCCAAGATTTCATTCTGCTATAAAAAAAAATTAGCATTAGGACATCTGGTTTGTTAACTCAGCCAGATATCAATAAAATGAAATGACTCATAGGTACGTACGTACGAACTATAACGTCTCTACAGTCTATAACATACTTAATGTATGTATATTTCTTCATGTCACGTTTTCATTGGCCCGACTCCTCTGATACATTTTTATATCCAATTATAAAAGTGACAACTCAATTCTATTTTTTCTTTGCACCCGGCTCGGCTTCTAGTAGTAGCAATCGTAACAATACAAAGTTGTATGCCACGTTGTTTGGTTGTAGGACAGACGACATGGTTGCTTTTGATGGCATTGTAAGTTACAATAATTAGACAAGTAGGTATACCTATGTGTAATTTGGTTGTATGTATCTTGCATTTCAGTTTGTAAATCAGGAAGGAAGGATACAAGGGAAGAAAGGGAAGGAAAGAAATGACAACAAGGTCAAAACAGACAACCAACCCATTTGCATAGGTATTTATATATATTATTTATCTTTACCAAATCGGCAATCGCAATGATCCTTGCCCCTTTCTGCAACGAGAAGCCACACAACGGATGAAACATGATGGATTTTGTGTAATTTTCTCACTTCTTTTCAATGCAAACTTTTCAATTTAAAAATGTCACAACTCAAACAAATTCTCTTTTAAAAACAACAAATGAACCCCCTCCTTGTCAATACTGTGTTTTATATGTTTTCTTTGCAAAAAATGAGATCCTTTTGCTTCACTCCACTATATACTCAACAAACACTCCTCCGCCTGCACAACTAAAGAAAGGTTGATGATGCCGAGTTGTTGTTGTTGATGTTGCTGCAATACAACTTTGTTCAATGTGTGTTCAATGACTCAACACTAGCTAAAAAGTATTTATTTTGTCACCTGCTCGCAAATACTTTTATCCCCCAAAATAACACCTTTTACGAAAAATTTTAGTACAAAAAAAAACAACAAGCGTAGCAAGTACAAAAAATGTATGCCGTGGCGTGTCACTTCACTTCACAAAAACAACTGTGTTCAAAATAAGTTCAGTTACACAAGAGTTACTCCTACACAGAAAAAAACGTGAACTGTTGAGTTTTGACTCAAAGTGAACTAAATGAACCCTTCTTTTTTTCTTCTAACACCAGCAGAGATGATGATAATGACGACGACGATAATATGACGATGACACACGGCTATTATAGTTCAAAGCAAATGAAATGGTGGTACCTCATTTAACTTTTTTAAGCTTAAAAAAGTGTTATCATCATGATCATCACATTACACACACACACATAATATCACGACGACTACTCCTCCACGATATTCTTAAACAGCTCAAACTAGTAGCTTGTTTTTTTTTCCTTCTTATAAAAATACTTCGCATCACCAAACACATAAGATATATTATACATGTACTTAAACTGTCTGACTGGCTCAATAATATATTTATTTTTATCTTCAGAAAAAAATCAGATCAAATTCTCGTATATAGAAAGAAATAATGACGCTAATGAGATTACTTCATAATAATAACATTTTTTTTATTTTTTGCGATGAAAAAAAAAATGGAAAACACTCAGAAAGAATCTGCTCTAACTTGACTCGATAATAAGACGCATTTATTCATGCACCCAACAACATGAATAAAAATTATATTTTGCACTACTGAACTAGACTAAAATAGAGTAAAAAAGTAATAATAGTAGTACGTTTCGCTGTATTTACAGAGCCTTGTTATGCAAAAAAAAGTCATGAAACAAAACTACCAAAAAATAAAAAATCAAGCTGTGTGTTTAGTGTGTGTGTTTAATAGTAATGTTTTTGCTTCCTACACACACAGTATTGCACTGATTGCATATGAGTTGCCTGCACAAAAACGCCAACAAGACCACCTCAACAACAACAAACAGCAGCAGCAGCTAACACTCAGAAAGAATCTGCTCTAACTTGACTCGATAATAAGACGCATTTATTCATGCACCCAACAACATGAATAAAAATTATATTTTGCACTACTGAACAAGACTAAAATAGAGTAAAAAAGTAATAATAGTAATACGTTTCGCTGTATTTACAGAGCCTTGTTATGCAAAAATAGTCATGAAACAAAACTACCAAAAAAATAAAAAATCAAGCTGTGTGTTTAGTGTGTGTGTTTAATAGTAATGCTTTTGCTTCCTACACACACAGTATTGCACTGATTGCATATGAGTTGCCTGCACAAAAACGCCAACAAGACCACCTCAACAACAACAAACAGCAGCAGCAGCAGTACTTCCTACTACGAGGACGACAACATGAAGAATGCTGAGTGAACGCTGAGAAGTGAGGTAAACTTTTACAGAAATTGGTTTGGATGAATCTCTTTTTTTTCGTGTTGAGAGTTTTGCTTATTTGGAAGCCTTTGTCTGTGGCTTTGGAGCTCTTGCTCAGTTCAGCTATGTATATGTAGCCAACAATCAACAAAGTTCGCGCATGTATGTATATGTTTTTATGTATTGTGTATGACGACGTCCTTTATACAGTATACCTATTACCAAAACTGCATGCAAAAAAGATTATACAGACACATGTATAAATATATACAATTGGCATTAATTATGGTAGTTTTACAATATATATGTTTGCTTATTTTTTCGCCTACTTCTTCATCTTCTTGCAACTTCCTTTCAGTTTCACTTAACGAATTTTCTTATTTTTTTAACTAACCTTTTCAACAAGTCATCATTTGACAATACGACGAGGGAGGAATAATAACCGAAGACGATGATGATGATCAAGTCCAATTGACAGCACTCGCAGCACAGAGAACTCGATTATGACAATGCGACGAAAGTGGCCATGCAAAATGCAGCAGATCTACATCTTCATTTAGAATTCACGTGAATAGTGAGAGTATTTAAGCGAAAATAACAATATATTTTATGGCTCTGGTTAGCTTTTTCCCCAACTCCATATTCAAAAATGAAATTACTTTTCTATGCAGTCAGTAGTGACGTGCAAAGTAGGTGGTTGTAGTCCGTTGACCGTCCACCCTCTCTTGCACATAATAATAATAACAGTGCTACATGACAAACATATTGACAAACAAAAAACAAACTGCCAATAAATTGAAATACATAATGAAATAATTATTTTGAAGTGAACAAAAGAGGTGATGTGGAGGAGTGAAAAATATAATATTAAAAAAATTTCATGTGGCTTTTATTTTTACTTGCGGATTTACATAGTTATGTCAGGTATGTAAGTAAAGATATAGTCTAAAAAAGTGAGGATTATTCACATAAATGGCATGCATCTATAGTATTTCATGATAATAATGACGATGATGATAATGAGAGACAGCCAATCTCGTATCGGAGATGGTAAATGAAAATCTTTTTGTCTTTTTTTCAGCTTGTACTTGCTATATTACCTTTGTTTTTGCGTCTTGTTTATTCATAAAAATGACTGTTTATATCTCAGCAAAAAAAATAAAAAGATTGCTTGAATGTTTTACTGTTATTTAGGATGGGCCATGAGCCCCATTCGGCTTAAGAGTCGTATACTCTCTTCACTTGATGAGAAGACGATGATGATCATGACGATGCTGACGCTTTAAGTTAGAGTCATGAGAACACACGACTTACAAAAGATGAAGAAAAGGAAGTATCACTATAGGACTCGCCGGAGGAGTTAGCAACAGCCAACAGTTCATTTTTAGGCATTTTGAAAATGAACGTACATATATAATAATAACAAGGAGAAGAGAAGTAATAAAGAAGAGAATGGTACAGAATATTCATATATTTTTTTATGTGGACGTGTGTTTTTGAAGATGATGATCAGTTTTTATACGCCGCTGTTGACGTTGTTAGTTTTTTAAAAAGATAAATTGAACAAGAGAAGGAGAAAGGATTAAATATTTTTTTATTGTGTTGTGCAAAAATATAAAAGACAAGAATATGAAGCATTCAAACACATACATACAAAAAATATAACCTATAACACAGCATTATTCAACAGTCATTTCATGTAAATTCTGTGAGGATTTTTTTCCATAATCGTTTTCACATGTGCATGGATGGACTGACAATTTCTTGCTGCAGGCTGCAGCTTCGTATAGCCTCGTATAAAGTTCAAGACGATGTAGTAAGTATTTTTGAATGAGCGGAAAAAATAGTGATGTTTTTTTTAATTAAATGACAGTAATTTTTATTTTTATTAACTGCTTTATACAAAATGTGTACACAAAAAGTATAATGATTTAGGAATGTGTCTAACCGCTATAGTGTAGCTGCTGATAACTAGATAACCAAGTATTTTATCGTTTACTTTACAAAACAATTTGATTGATCGGCACGATTTATCCAATTTGGCATGATATGTGGGTATATATTTCATGTAAAAAGGTTAAAATTAATAACGCAACGTACCATGGAACCAAAAGTGGCTTTGTCAGTTTTGCTAGTTACAAATCCAAATATTATATTTCAAGATTTACTTGACATTGCTTCTGTAGTAGTATTTACTGTGGGTTTTGTATTTGTTTTGTCAGGCAATGGTGTTTACTAGTAAGTGTGGGCAATTAAGTTGTGGAAAATCTTAGCTTGTTCATGAAAAGAAGACCTTCTCTTCTGGTTTCATGAGTTTCATGATCACTTCTATGGTAGTACTCAAGGAGCTCCATTGTATTCCTTCGTCTTCAACCCTCTACACACAGTTGTTGATCGTTTAACTATAATTACTGTTGAATTGAATGATGTTATGTGTGATGGACTACTGATGCACTGCAAAAGCGATCATGCATTCATACAATTTATAAATTCTGTTGCTTCTGCATCTGCTATACTATTATTGTTATTACATAATAAAAAGGGTTACGATTGCTGAGAAACAAGTGACGTGGTTACATAAGATGTGTGCATAATATTATGCAGGTCCAAGATGCAAAGCAGAACAAACCAAAACAACATGCTCTCCTTACCTTCCTCCCCCACCTTAGCCACCACATTACCTTGCATGCAAGCAAGTGATACAAATATATACTACCACCTACATATGTATGTATGCATCATATCTTACACGAGCTTACTTTTGTTTTTTATCATTTTCATTTTGTCTAATCCATTCCATTTTATATTCATTCTGCCAATCTAATCGTTCCTTTGTATTTTTGTATGGAGTAGTAGCACATTATTGTACTTTGCTGCTTTATTTTTTCAAAGGATATACAACATAAATATTATAGGAAAGAACAAGATTAGCAAAAAAAATCGTATGCTGTACGAGTAAAAAATCTAGCTGAACATAACATGAGAAAAGTCTGATGAACAAATTATGGTAATAAAAATCTGAAGAAAAAAAACAGCATATCCAGTGGTAAGTTCACGCAGTGTCAGCTAACAATAAAAATTCCAAGAAACGTGAGTTAAAAAAATAATCTGCTTGCACACTGACCTTGATGTCATAGTGTTTCGGATTATTCAAGGAATTTGCAGCAGGAACCCGAAATCCACTCTGATTTGCACGTTTTATATATTGAAGTTTTCAAGTAACCAAAAATTAATTCGTATAAAAGTATTTAGGTAAAAGGTATAAAGGTATTTTGTGTGAACAAGCCGACGATGCTGCGTGCCCGTGGTCCATACAAAAACAAAATGACTGACGTGTATTCTACGTCTTAATTTTTTCATTTGATTTTTCAATAAAAAAAACCTGGTTGTGACTCATCTCATCGCCCTAATAATTATCAATTGCGTGCCCGTGGTCCATACAAAAACAAAATGACTGACGTGTATTCTACGTCTTAATTTTTTCATTTGATTTTTCAATAAAAAAAACCTGGTTGTGACTCATCTCATCACCCTAATAATAATCAAATCTTATTTTTCACTGTACGTCACTAAATATCGTAATTTTCAA
This sequence comes from Zhuqinia jingwanae, assembly GCA_027744095.1. Lineage (NCBI taxonomy): Eukaryota > Metazoa > Arthropoda > Collembola > Entomobryomorpha > Paronellidae > Zhuqinia > Zhuqinia jingwanae. Next base: position 6,327 of record JAHZNC010000722.1, on the reverse strand, counting down.
AACCAATTTCCATAAATGCAAAAAACATAATTTATTGCATTCATCATTCTCAAATGATTTTAAGGAGAGAAAAAATGCATTTTTACATATACATAACGTATTCAATGCACACGTAACAAATTACATATACAAATATTGTATGTCTACACAAAAAAAGAGAGATTTTAAGAGAAAAAATAATTTTGTTTTTCCTCAGTTTTTTTTTATTTGGCTTCCCTATATGTCATCATCCTCCAAGCATGTTAGTAGAACAGAAAACATACGATCGCCAGTCATACGACCGAAGTAAAGTAATTTGCCATAAAGGTATTCAACCTGATTCCTATAAAGGGTTTTTATTATAACAAAAAGCAAAGTGAAACAATATAGAACACAAGTATATTATGCATGATTACGATTTCAGTGTATCAAATATACAACAATTCACTCACAGTAACAAAATTTCGCAGTCGAAAAGTCAAGCAAGACAAAAACCCACGGTAAATTATTATGCTTTACACGCTTTAGTTAAAAGTGTTGTCGTTTTGTATTATGACTTATACCATGAAAATGGAAACCACAATGCATTCAATATAAAGGTACATATATATAGTTTAAAATGTTAGTGTATATATATTACATCGTTAAAAAGATAAAAACAATGCACACAACAATAAAAGTAATTGCGTTAATAATGGAAAAAAATGTGAATATAGGTAACAACCAAAATATAAATATGATGTTTATCATGAGAGAGTGATCCTCATTGCGATTTTAAAATGTTTGTATTTTTTGTATGTGGGATGAATAGATTTGGGCAAAAAAATTGTTTGTTTTGCCTGTTGTGTTTTTGATATTTTGTGGTGAATTTAAAATAATAAACGTGTATTCCTCAGTTCATTGAGAGAAATAAAAAATGTAATTTTGTTTTTATGACCATGTCATTTTTTCAGTTTTTATTTATTTATTTTTTGCGAAAGTACAAAAATATATATTATGCACTTCATTCTACTGTGAATATAAATATATGTATTATATATTCTATATAGCTTCATTATTCCCAGCCAGATCATGATAATATTATGATGTGATGTGATAGGATATGAGCATCATTCAAATTGCTGATGACTCCATTCAACAATGCGTGCAGTACTTCCGCAGCATCGTGTTATTTCATAAAACTACCACAAAACAAAAGTAGGTACATTAACACCAAAAGATATGATCAGCAGAAAATATACATGTAGATAATAGGGTTGGGTTTGGGTTTTTTTGTCAGGTCAGAGTGCACTATGTCACATGCAGCAATAAAAATATTATGGTGGTGATGATCCTTATCAACGCATATCTACGATGACATATATTTCCCTGTGGCCCCAATTGATCGTGTTTATCCAAGGAGTATTATGATGTTACATAAGTTACAACCTATTGTTGTGGTTTAAGTGTACAAATGGGCATGGGTATATTTACATTATACATAATACAAAATAATATTATGTGTACATAAGTACATATTTCATATTCATCCGTCGTATTGTCCGTATATCCTAATATCTCTGATATATAATGTGGTTGCTTGTTTTATGGTGTGCTCACTCAAAATAGTTGTGGACTAAAAACAAATTTCATTTCAAAATAATTTATGTTGCATAAAAAAAGGTATATTTAACTAAATAAATAAATAAATAAAATGATTTAAAAATCCAATTGAATGAATTGGAATGTCTGAAGCGTCAGATTAATATAATGTATTAATGAATTGTATGTATGTTGTATGTACAGACGTGCATGTCTTCAACATTCTTTTGCACTATCATATCGTGTGCTTCATGAATTGAATTATTTCAGATAAGCGTAGAGTAATTAGTAATTAATAAAAATAATACAATTGTTAATTAGTTAATTCTCCAGATCACGCTTCAATTACTCAAGTGACAATAACATTGAAATTTTAATTTTAGCTCTCACTTCTCAACTTATAAAAAACTCTTCCTTCTGATTTAGGAGAAGAACATTCCAGTCCTCTATTCAACAATGTTTTGTTTAAAAGGAAATCTCTGCTTCTTACTTCTTCCTTTAATTCAAATATAAAAATGTAGTCACTATCAATCATATTAGACGAGTCATATTGTTCATTATTCGACACACGCATGCACCAACCTGGTCATCATCGTCATCATCAATATTTTCGCCTTGGTCCTCTTCTTTCGTCTTCTACTTCCCGTTTCTATTTCCCATGACCATCTCTCCTTTTGTTCATCTACCTTGCAACCAACTCCACTTCATATCCAAATTTAGACACATTGCACGTTTCTTCCTTGAGCTTGATTCCTCATATAACTCACACTGCATCACTAAAATCAGTAAAATCACACAACATAATGTACTATTTATAGCCGTTTGCCTTCCAGCTACAAACTTTTCAGACAAAAAAGTACATAGGTACCCTATTCTAATCCAAACTCTCTCTCTCTCTAATTCATTTAAGTTAAGCTTATTATTGCATGCCTTCAACCGTCCAAAAATGTAATACCATTGTGATCATGATGATTGTATGTAAGCAATTTAAACACAAACTACTTACTACTGTACTGGTATGATCATATTCAGTCAGGTACTCTTCGACGTGGGTTGGGTAGTTTGTAAGGGTTTACACTTCCAATATACTCACAAATATTAATTACATTAACCAATTGGAATGGGTATAAACCTTTCATACACATACAACAAGTTACTATATGAAATACATATGTTCTGTACTACACTACAGTATTTTTATTTTACGTATACACATTATTGTACCAATTAAAAATGCACTTTGAACTTTTTTTAAAAATAATCTCTGATTTATCGTCATCATCGTGATTATGAATAATTTTTGTAACTGCCAGCAAGATAAATGAATTTGGATTGCACATGTAGTCATTATCGTCACATCGTGAATATCATTAATTTTTACGTACGTACATATAGCAAATCTGTTTAGATATAGTATATAGCTGGCAAATTATATATATGTTCCTGTTCCATGAAGTATGTATGCATTTAAAAAATATATCCAAGTTTCCCAGTTTCAATATGCCACCACGATTGACGATGACGATAATTTCCATATATACAATTCGATTTATACTTCCATCATCTGCATGTAAATAATTATTTCACACTGACAATTTAATTGCCACGTTCAACATTATATATAAGTACCTAAATAAAATGCAAGAAATGTTGGACAGAATTTTAGGTTATTTTATTAAAATAACTTTACGTATTTTCAAGATATCTTGAGTCTGTTTTTAAACCACTTGAAAACCAAGGCCATGAATGATGTATGACATATGCTGTGCATGAATTAAATTGCAATTATAACTTTTAGAATCAAGTTTGCTATAAATAAAGTAAAAATTCAAAATGTTGCCAGAAGTTGCTAAATTGTGTTTTACAGCAAATACTAGTACTGTATATCCAGCCAGACAGACTGGAACCGTACCTTAAAAAAAAGGCAACTTTTCAATTTTTACCATAGCGCAAAGAAATTGCTTATTACAATCCAACTTTCCAACAAGTTGTTTTTGTGCAACTTCCATTACAAAATGGTTTGCATGCGTATGTTTTTATTTAATGTCCACAATTTTATGAAACGAATGATAAAGATGAAGATAACTGTGGTGATGACTTGTTGATTTACAAGTTCAACTGGTATCTTAAAGATTTTTTTGTGTGCTTCTTATTTAGTTGCTGTTTTATTTCACAACTCTCTTTGTTCACTGTCATGTGTAGTTTATTTAGTGCTATAATGCGAATGACTATACTTGATTGTTGGTAATCCGTACCTATTCTAATGTGGTATATCTCACTTAATAAGTTATAATAAGTAATGACATGGTACAATGAAGCCATGAGCAGCAATATACATACATATATATATACATAACATCGACATGCAAAAGTGAGTGGAAGGTCAAGCCCAATGTCAGGAAAATATAAGACAAGAAGCAGTACTATTCAAGTCATTAATGAATCCATCTAGCATTGTAACCAAGGACTACTGCGTTAAACATTTTTTTAAATGTAAAATACATGTCTTAATGTATGAATGCGATTTCATGTGACATTCCACCCTCCAAACTGGGGTAGATTTGGAGGGTGGAAGCTCATCGTATTTGATATCCTCGGTTATTTGCTAAATATCAACTGATAATTATTTAATTACCACCAAAAAAAAGCGGCGTACTTATTATCTCAAGGGAGTTGGTGTAGGGTCAAGGTAACACATGCACTTATTTATTCACGTCGTACAATAAGCGGACTCTAAATCAAGTTATAGTACAGACGCGGAGGAGCAGACTAAAAGTCCACATAATGAAAACTTGTTGTGCATACAGAAATACATATTCAATAACACTATCAACAAACAACATCATAATCATCATCATCGTCACAATATTGCAGTTTCCCACGTTGCGTTATAACCAAACCATATATACTAGTCTTCATTTTCTTCTAAACATATTTTTAGCATATTAGATATACACAATTTAATGCTTTGTTAGTTAGTTACGGCATACTATAGCAGCTCCGGCGTGTGTGCTGTGTATAATATCTCACATCTTATCTGCTATTATACGAAGGAAAAAATTAACAAATATCTTTTTCAGCGAACCCGTGATAATTATCCATAACATAATTATTTATGATGACTACGGCTGCTGCTGGCATTTTGAAATAAGTAGAAAATTACTGACGCGTAAAGCAAGAAAAAAAAATAAGATGGGTTATGGTTATATTATTCGTGTTTGCGAATTTTGTGAATCTGGTAAAATAGAAGAAAAAAGGCAAAATATTAAGTACACAAAATTCAACAAAATAATCTGCTGTAGTTGTATGTATGAATATCCTATATGTATCCAGTTTTGCATGGTTGGAGGCTCATGCTGAAGGAAAAACTAAACTAAAAACCATGTTAAATTGTCGCTCGTAGACAAGTATTCCCAATTTTTACCCCACACAAAAGAAAATCACTCTGCTATAATTCTCGAGTTAACGAATCGCGCAAAAATAATGAATCCCATTATCCATTTGAAGATAATTGCATTTGCCGGCACATGATGTAAATCTAAGGATTCTGGTGTGGATACCTTGGATTAGTTTTAAAATTTCGATTTTTTTTCAATTAGTGTCACCAGAGCTTCTTTTTTTCTCGTCCTTAGGCAAATCTGTTCAAATTTCTTTATAGCTTGAAAACCCAAAGATTTCATTTCATTTTATGAAGTGGTTTTTCTCAACTAATCACATATCCCTTAGCATCTTTATGCATCAGTGTATTTTTTACGTCATTGTTACCGGTTTACAACACAGCAATTAATTTTCTACACCGTCGTCATCACTATCGCATCACATTATGCTTGGCAAAAGATTGCCTAAACCCTTAACGTGTGCATGGAAAGCTGCGCAATTTTTTTTCTGATCTATTTAGTTTCTTGCGTTAATTCAAAACGAGACCCAAATACCACGAAAGAATGGCTGTAGGCATACATTGCAAAAGTGAAAATTTTCTGTCCTCGTGTCGTGTGTATCAAGCAACGCCGCTCGTCTCCTCATCTCCCCTTCTTGTCTCATCTCATCATCAACACATCATCAACATCGAATTGCGTTAATACACTCGCTACAATATCTAGTATTTTGCAACGTCAATTTGATTTAAATAATATAATAAAAATGAAATGTGGTACATACATACATACATATACAACATACAGAAAATGTGACACAAGTATATATTATTATATATTAATCTGATACAGACACAAAAGAAAAGTTACCTGCTAACCAATTTATTATTATTATTTTTTCTCTCCCATTTCAATTTCAATCCAACCCACTTAAGTTTGTACTCACGCGTAAAACAGCACAATGCAAATGAATACACAGCAGAACATACACAAAAAAGGCAGACGGATGGATTGAGACAAACGTCATATTTTCCTAAATTAATCATATGCATTATGCAGGAGTTGAGGAGACACACAACACGACATAATTCATAATTGTTTCTCTTTTTTTCGTACTTTTAGGATGCATGTTACTTTTTGTGCGTTTGTTCATTCATCTTGGATTTATGGTTGGATAATAAAACAGGAAGAATATATCAAGTAGTACTGCAGGCGTTTTTAAAAAGTATTGCCTAACACACTACATTGGAATATTGCTCAGGAGGAAAAGAAGAAGAAGAAGAAGGGATTCCTCCTCCAACTCAACCACTACAATCACCGCTACAGCAATAATAATAATTTCATTTTTGCTGATATAATGATGTACTCTATTTACCGCTTTACCACACTTGTC
>JAHZNC010000721.1:0-106084 GCA_027744095.1 Zhuqinia jingwanae | reverse complement strand
CAACATCGGTCTAAATAAAAGTCTAATCAACCCGCATCCCTCTCCTTCTCATGCATCATACAAAAAGGAAGGCACACATTTCCTCCGAATCCTCAACTCGCTTTCTCTTTCCATTTTCCTGTTATATAATGCATATTATATATTATGTATATATATTTACATTGAAATCATTTATACATACACACAACACACTCGTGAGCTACCATATACATATAAGATACATACATATATACTCGTCCTCCTCTTCTTCTTCTCATCGTTATATGTATAAGCAATGGAAGAAGACGAAGAGGGAATCCCACGCACCCGTGATAAATCATTTAGTTTCATCAACCGAAACCTGTGGAGCTCTTTTTCTTTCACTCTCCTTTGCGGCAAGCACCACTTGCTATATGACTATGGGCTGGCTAAAGCGTCAGCTTTTGCCGAGTTCCTTTTTCTCAGAAGAGAAACAAGTAGAAACTGAAGAAGCATGTGCATATACACTTGTATACTTTTATATACAAATACTTTTATTTAGTCATATAAGAAGTATATATATATATGATCAAGATGAGATACAAGCTGTGCTTACTATACACTACTATCTAAACCATCATCATTTCATATTATGTTTTTATAGGACCCTCCTTGCACTACACAAGCACATTGTATATACCACCACCATTACTACTCAGCAGCTACAAACGCTCAATAAAGCAAGAGGGATTTCATATACATATTGCACATGCCTTAATATATAACATTTCGTATAGTCTTCTGTACAAGATAACAGTGAAAAATGGAAGGAAAATGTATATGATATCGACCCGCTATATTTTATATGGTATACTGCAAAAAAAAACAAAGTTTTATATATGAGCTTTCTCTCTATTTTCCTTACATATTTCGTGTGTATAGTTTATGCAGTCATGTAACTATTTATCGACTTCATCGGCTTTTATAAACTAACTACTACTACTACTACAAGTGCTGCTGCTCCTACTATACCGCGCTCTACACCTTTTTTTTGTTTCTTTTGCGACCTTACTTCTTTTTTTTCAAGCAGAACACTTGCTTGCATTCCTTATTCTATTTTATAGCCAATATAGGCACATGAATCCGGCTAACTTTTTTAAAAAGAATTTCTATAGAACACACATACTCAAAGCTACCTTCACTTTCATATTTTTTGTCTTACCCAATTTAACTTCACATGCATATTAAAATACTTATATACCTATAGGGCTATTATGAAGCTACAAATTCAACACTGTAAGTAATATATAGTAATCATAGACGCCTTTGTGTGTACACATCTGCATCTGGGCAATAAAACAGTCAATGGAAGTTTTTTTCTCCGTGGAAAGTACACCCTTTTGTATTGGAACCCTTAGGTGGTCTCTCCTCTCCTTTTTCTCTCTCCGAGGAGTTTCATGCATAAATACATGCACCATTGTATTCAGGTAATGGGACAAAAAAGTCTTTTTCTCCAAAGTCAAAGCCAGCAATATTTTATAATCTAATTTGGTATAAGAGAAAGGGAGAATACATAAATATAAGAATGTCCAGGGGTTTTAATGATAATGATGATAATAGTTCACAAACGAGCTTCCCTTTATTGAATGCGTAAATAAGAAAACTTGGATATAAAGACAAATGTGGAAAGTTTCATTTCTATAAATTTTACTTTTTCAAGTAAAAAAAACAGGCAGACATGGACAACAAAATCCTCTCATTCATTCATTTTGCATTTTAGAGGGAGAGAAACATCAGGGCGTGTGTCCATGTCCCTGCCGTTAGCTTTATAATTTAACAAACATAAGATCATGGAATTTTTATGAAAAGCATCGTAATAATGATATGGTGGTTTTGACCTCACTCTCCAAAAATTATGACAAAATACCACCAATAAGTCATCCTTCTGTGAAAATATACGAGACTTCCTGATCCGAATATAATAAGCGGAAACCACGACTCTCCAGGGATTTTGCATGGACACATGGGAAAAAACCACATGCATATCGCCTACTATTCTACATGTAAGTAGGTATCATACCTACTTATGTACGTATAGAATAGTTAAAAGCAGCTCATATCGGATCATCTCTCTCTCTCTGACAAATGCCTTCACAACTTGGAAATAACATAAAAAGTGTTTGTGAGAGGTTGTAATCGAAATGTATTGCGCGTAACTCGCATAAAACTAAGCGGACTAAAGGATTTCCTATTTTTCTAGGTACTATTTTTGTATTTACGAGCAAAAACAGAATTGATGTAAGGAGTTCAAAAACAAACCGCGGATAATAGTAATATTTTACATGTTCAAGCACACAAATATCTAGTCAACCATAAAACCCTTCAAAATAATGAGAATTTACATTTCAGCTAAATGTCAACTATGTCATCAAAGAAAAATCAGAAGTATTTTCATGTTTTTTTTTTGCTTTTATTATTTTTGGAATTTTTTTAGTTGTTATTAGGCCTTATTGTTGTTAGTGAAGAGCACCTTTACCTTTATTTTGTTTTCTTCTAATTGCCTGACAATTTAGTTTTCACATAACTCCCAATTTTATGTCGAATTTTTTTTGTGGCTTTACACACTCGGTTTACTCAAACAACCGAATTGTGTAAATACTCGGAAGCAAAATACATACACACAGCATAATTAAGTATTCCAGGAGTTCAACTCTTCTCAATATGGTACGTACAAGTGCAAGTAAAACTATAAACAATTATTCCGGGAGTATGGTTCTCTTTCCCTCAGCATTTGATTTCTACATGAATTTTTGTTTTAGTTAATTTTCTATTACGTACGAGGATGGTAACTACTATTATTCATTAAATAAGATCACTTTGGCACATAACCAATACAAATCCAGCTAAAAACTATTTGGATAAATCCATACAAAACGGAGCTCATCATTCATGCTATAAAAGCTGATATCGATATCAGAGATTTATCAAAGTATTTTTAAAACAACAATAACAATATTTAAAAATTCAGTTCAATACAAAATGCACTATTTTGTGCAAGTTTAAAAGTAGCAAGGAGAAAACAATCTACGCAGAGAACTACGCGGAAGACATCTTCCTAACATGTGTGTGTGTGTGTATGTTTCGTGGATCAATTCACATTCCAGAGCATGACACAATGGCGTTTTTAACATTTTAGGTTAATATCTGTAACTTTTAGCATTTTTGGCTAGTGTTTCACAAACAAAACAATGTTGTCCCCTCCCCTTTCGCACCACACACTCTTGTAGTGAAGCACACTACAAGCCCCACAGTTCTGAATGGGCTCTATATAGAATTAGGTAACTAAATGTATCTCTTCTAAAACATACAAAATGAAAATATACCCATTCTCTCAAAAATATACGTACGCTTAAGCATATCCTTTTCTTTTGTGCGACTGTACGGATTCAAGTGCTCATCATCGTCATCATCATCACCATCATCACCATCATTACTGAATTGTACATAACGTGCGTATTGCCAACCTAAAACTCAACACCCACACGCGTGTAGTACAAATATGTATACGTGCAATACACAACATTAAACATTATGCTTCATGCTACTACTCGTGTCATATAAAAGTTAAAAGGCACATTCCGAAAGAAGAAGGGAACCATTTTAAATAGTTTTAGAATGATGACATAAATGGTGAACTACTCAACTCATAGTGGCATAGTGGCGCGACGACGGAGGAGGAATCATTATTTACACAGAACTTCAATACTTCATCCTGCTTTCACTCATTCACTTTTTTCATGAACAAGTGACATTCCAAAATGCTCATCTTTTGTGCGAATAGAGAAAGAGAGAATGTGTGGGGAGTAGCATAAGAATGCCTCGTGTGTATACAGCGTATTTAATAATAATTGTGATCATCAACATCGTCATTTTCACCCTCACTGTCGATCTCTCTTTCTCTCTCTCTCTCTTTCTCTTGCTGCTCATTGGACCACATACACACATTAAATGCGACATGACAAGCAACACAAAATTCCTGTTTAATGTTTTGTTGCTTGTATTATGATCCTATATGTAGGTACACATGTATATATATGCTCTTTGCTGCTGCCACCACTACTGCTGCTCTTTGCTCATTTAAAAGGAAAATGGAATTTTGCCATCATTCCTGTCATTGAGTCTTCTTTTCTGAGTGTGCAGTGTGTTGCGTCAGTCACACATTCAATATATATTATTATATATTATGCATTAAAATTCCTGAATTATCTTTTCTATTGTCATTTTATTTACACACTAAATATATCACATTCCATCATCGCCATTCACTCACGCTTTGCTTCTTCTTCTTCGTCTTTTGTCATATTTATTCAATTTCTATTGTCCCGTCATCATCGATTGGTTTACTGACATACTTGACTGACAAACATGAACTCTTTTAGACGGAAAAGGCGAGCGACTTGAGAGTAAAATTAAATGTGTGTTTCTTCTTCAATACTAAACAGTGTTAATAGTAAAGAGAAGGAGAAAAGAACATTCTTGAATTCAAATAAGATTTTGAAAATAAAGAAACTTGTGACGGTTGGTTGGTTGTTCGTCATTGCTTTGCCCCGTCAATTCATTCCTTCCGTGCATTTCTATTTCTAGACTCCAGACACTTTCAACTTTCACCGTCTCGCTAAAAGAGCCGAACAAACATTTCAAGTTACTTTCATGCCACGCACACAATGATAAACTATATTAATTTTGTTTTGAGAAGCAATGTTCGTCAAAGAAATTTGTCCCAAATACCTAAAATTATTCCCAAGCTTCATTATCTAAAAATTGGCATAAAATTAGCAAATGCAAGTAATCTCATATATTTCGATATCTTAATCAGCAGTACAGTTCTTTAGAAGTAGCATACAACAAAACGAAGTGAAATAGATCAGATTCTAAGGCACAGACTGAATTTTCGAGAAAGGATTGAGTCGTGTCATAAGCATACGAGCGGTTTCCTAACTTTCTCGATTTATTGTTCTGTGGTTAGCATAGATAATAGAATAATAAATATGACTGCTTGGTATTGGCACTGTTATAAAATATAAAGTACATAATATAGTATTTCCACACATGCAATCACTAACTATATAAAATACCGTCAAGCAATCACAAACACATATTCACAAATGCTTAAAGAAGTATAATAGTAACTTGTGAGAAAGTCACTTTTGTTACGTGTTGTGCTTTTGTGTTTTATTTCTTTCTTTTGCTTGCGCAATAATCAAAATTTATCAACAAAGTAAATCGCGTGCATGCATTCGTAGTGTATACTTATATGTCAGTTATCAAAAATACACAGTTGCTTGATGCCTGTTGCTTTGTTGATAAGAAAATCGTTGACATAATGAACCACAATATGGCAATGGCAATATATCAAAAGAAAAAATAATGTCTGTTTCTCAAAATAAAACATGAACAAAAGAACTCTAGCAAATGAATGATAAATAGATTTCCGTTGTATATAAGCATGTAAGTATGCTGCTGCTCCTGCTGTGTAAATAATAAAATGGAAACATTATATATGACAATACGACACTTGTAAGCATATAATGTATAACATACAAACACAAAACACACATTATTGATAAAATGCTGACGAGGATACATGGAAAACGGGCCTCTGTAAATTATTTAAGCGATCATAAAGAAAGCACAGAGGATTTGTGTTTTATGTACCGTGCTTACTTAAAAACATGGTTGCAAGAGTCCAAGAGAAATAATATTTTTAATGTTTCAAGTCATCATAACAGCACATTTATACATAAAAATACATGTACTACTACTACATATCTTGAAGTTTGTTTATTCATGTGTGGCGGGTACATATGCATATGAATCCATTTCGTAAAATATTGTGTATTTCACTTCCTCTTGAGGAGACATACAAGGAGAAGGATTGCATTCCCTTTTGGAAATATTCATCCAAGGTACAACACAGAGTTAGGTTGTATGTATTATGCCTACATGTCACACTCATTTCAATGTCTGTTGTGGATAGAGAGCTTTTCTCCTTTACTTTTCCCTTCGTTTAGTCAGCCCACAGGTCCCTCTTCGGCCTTGATGGGTAGAAAAAGTAGAAGAAGAGGACAGTGCGAGTGTATTGAAGGTGACAAATAGGACCCCATATTGGTTTCCCCAAACTCTTCAAGTATACATACATTACTACTGGTTTTGGATTTTCTCTTCTTCTTCTTCTTCTTCTTCGTCTTCTTGAAATACAGCTGGGGATATTTTTCAGCTAGAAGAAGCACCAAGATAAGATGGTGCTATATATGTATATAGGCATGTGCTTGTGAATGATATAAATTATATAATTTGGAATGTCGTACGAGAAAAAGGAGTGTATCAGGTATATATACTTTTATATGAGTTTGTGTAAGCTTATGTGTGAATTTTTTAGATTATTTTTGCGGTACGTTGAAAATTCTCATTACTTCTGCTTTTATGAGCACAGAGTTTGGGAAAATAACACAGCCTCTATATATAATTTGATGTGACATAAAGATAATAAAACCTGAAAACAACGGCATTATAACGTCCATGATGATAGAAATTTTAATAAAAAAACACAAATTGGGTCGACAATAAAAAGCTTGCCGTACAATACAAAGATACGTGTACCAAGTAGTCTTTTTGCAGTGAAGTCAGTATTACTAAAAGTTCATAGTCATGAAAATTGGCGACCACAAAACTACTTCACCAACATCCCCAGTACTAAAAACTAAGTACTAGTCACCCAGCATAAAACTAGAGCCCAAAAGTGAAATCTTTAAAAAAAAAACATTGTTTCTAAAATAATGACAAGAACGTCATTATTCAGTACATCAGCCTGATTACAAAATGGTACTTTGGTACACAGGTTTATTATTCTATCCATTCAAGTGAAAGTTATTTCACCACTCTTGAAGGACACCATCATCCTCCACAAAATTGGTACATAAAGCTGTAGTGTCGTGTCATTTCCTCCTCCTCCTCTCATGTTTTTATGAACATGGTTTTATACGATTAAAAAACCTCACCCCACGTGCACGCTTCAATGCATCCTCCGTGTATGCACAAAACAAATTCATTAAATAATTAATTTAAATGGTTTTTACAACTGGACCGTTTTACTATACATTATATGGTCTCTGAAATTTACGTCCCACACTATTTCGCCACTACTACCATTCCAAGTCATGATGATGCAAACAAACCAAATACATTTTAAACCCTTCCCATTATGCAAATAATCACAGGGATTTTCTGTGTGGTCATAAATTTAACTACACACTCTACTCCTACTTTTATAGGTATCTACACATTTCTTATGTAAAACATGTGGATAAAGTTCTTTATAAGATTCATGGCGCCATTTTATTTTTGTGAGCTAGTTAAAATATCAAATGTATCGTATCGTGTTATCCTTCCGTCTCACTGACTCGGTTTATGTAGTTGTGTTTTGTTGTGTGTATGTAGTAGTAGTGGTTGGTTGAAATGTTTCATCCTTCCTTTGGGAAATCATGCATAAAAGCGAACAAAGCAAATCAGCTTGGCCATGGCCAGCCCATTGGGTTCCATCACTTTATCCGTATTGTATGGTGATCATCTTCTCATCGTCAGTGGTGTATAAAAGTAAAAAGTTTACATTTCCATTTTCACACTTCAACACGGCTCACACTCAAATACCATTACCGACCAGGTATTGATCATGATGATGACAAACAACCACATAAATGTATGTATGTATGACTGTGGCTTTCGGAACAGTTTAACAGTTGTAATTGAAAACGCAACAGCAGCATTCTATCAGGAAATGCATTCTACATGTATGACATGCATTTGACACATCCATTCCATTTCCTGATTGTGAAATGTAATCAAATGACAGATAATTAGCCTGTCGTATTTGTAATTTGAAAACACTTTGTCCCGAATTCCCTCCTGCACAAAAATACTTTACTCCATACTGAACGGATATAACATGTCAATTGTCAGCCAAATGAACTAATCTTGGAACAGGAAGCTCAATACAAAAGCACTTGGGAAATCTGAAGCGAAAACATAGCGAACATAGCACCTGCAATTATTCGTAATAATCCGTAAACCAAACCAAATATATGTATCGTCCAACGTCATCTAATCTGACCATTTAACAATTTTAATCACTTTTCCTTGAAATAGCAATTGGTAAGATAAATATTTTCTTGTTTCTTTTTCAGAGATATATGTACTTTTTCAGAAAATATACAATTATTACATAGAATGACGACCTACTTACATATATCCTCCCATTTTAGTTCCAACTTGTATTCCAAGTCATGAAGCAACTCTCCAGATTTTTCCTCATCACTTTATTCTTTTTTCTTACCCATAGAAAGTTTGTACCTACTTACATCCCTACTCACTTTTTTTCTCTTCCTCATCCATGTATGCATGTATTGTGAGCTGGGATGATAATCTCTTTTTCATTTAATCGGTGTTTCATTACTTCTTCTCTCCTACATATCTCCCTCCTTACGCTTGATATTTTAAGCTGCTCAAATAAACGTTTATACAAACATTTTTCTCCATCCCCATTTACTTGCATGAGTGGATAAGTGAGCATATAACTTTTTTCTTGCTCCATATATATACCCTCACTTTTCTCCTTGTTTTTTCTTCTCTCTTCTCTCTCTCTCTCATCACAAATTCGTTACTTAATTAAAAGGCTCTTTTCCCCCTTGTGTCTTTTCCGAAGAGAAAAAAAACGGAGGCTTATAAAATGTAATACTGCTGGGATAATATTAGATTGCAAATTAAAAAGATACAGCTTCATTGAGCACTATACACTCTTCAGCAGCAGTAGCAGCAGCGTTTTACTTGTTACATTTTCCCAGTTTTTTTATGCTATTAGATGCATGTACGTGTATCTTTTAGTAAATTTTATTTATGTACTTACATCTATGTAGGATACTTTAAATGTATAGTATATTTTGTGACACAACACAGGTGTATGAGTTTTATTTATGTACATACCTACACATATGCCCTGTGTACCTACTCTGGTGAGTTTAAGAATTTACTGCCATACATTCTGTACCTCTCTTCCCCCGCATGTTTTTAGTAAAAAAAGGATGTGAAACACATGAGGCATACTATTATGAGAGTCACCATGAGGATAAAAAGTGTCGTTGTATATTTTTGTTTGTGGGGACAATATGAGCAGAATATTAAATTTTTCTCTCCCCACTACATGCCTTCCTCTATCAAACAGGATTCGATGGAACGTTTACGTGATATGCATTCTAAAAACTAGCGAGGCTGAAAACTGTAATAAAAAAGTCAGGAAACCTTTTAATCACCACAAATAAATTACTAACGGGGAAAAACATTAGAAAATCGTCTAAAAGAGAACGCATAAAAATCGTATACTCTGAATAGCACAGGCAAAAAAAAGAGAATATTTTTTGCTGAGAACGCGATGAATGTCTATTATTATGGCATACTTACATTATGTAGTCATTAAATTAATGTGTGCTTTCTCTACCACATACAGCCATGTTCCCGAGTAGAGAAAGTCTTCCATTTTTTTTGACAGATTTATTTTGACTGACTTGACTCATTACCGATTCTGATTAAAAATTTAATGAGAAATTCATCTACTAATGCTTACCCAAAAAAACTTTGAGTAAAAATGTTGAAACAAAAGCTTTCTTTTAAGAATTAGGTAGTTTATATACAATTTGAATGAGACCCTTCATCATCGCCAACGCTTAAAATAATGAAGATAATATCCTACCAAAAACTTCTTTTTTTTCCCTACTATTCTCTTAGACTGAACCTCATTAGATTGCAGGTTTTCTCCTGCCAATTAAACTTTTCTACGGAAAAACAAGAGAATGGAGCACCTTCTTTGAAGAGGAAATTTACATAAAGCTGCAAACGGAAAACTATATTGCATGCATAATTTTTTTTACTGTGCTGTAATATAAATCATTTTTAGTATTTTAGTACCGATTCGAGTTTGGATTTGTATGAACGATTTGCTTAGAACGTCGTCCTTTATGCAGTTGTTTTTTATGTCTTTTGGTGCTCACTCAAATATGAAAACAGCTCATGTGCTTGCACAAATAAATCGAGCACTTAAAAAGCGCCTGCATGTGGATACAAAAGACACAGCAGCAGCAGAGCATGTAGAAACCAAGTGAGATAAGAGCTTAAAGGAGACAGCCTGCTAGCCATGCCAGTTCACATACTGATTATATATCATCTTCGCACACGCACACACACACACGAACCACACCATACCATCACCACCACTGCCACATAAAAGATGAGCAGTCATTTATGTATATCATTTTACCACTTTTACTACTACTTCTACTGGTGCTATGAATGTTGGTACTGTTATTATTATTATCCGTTTAAATTAGAGGAGGTTCCGTAAGCCTCTCGGAATATTATTCATTCGGAGAGAAAGTGAGACGGATGAAAGAAAGCGAGGAAAAATGCCAACGGTAAGATATTACAACTTGCTCTCACACTACTACTACTACTACTACTACTACTCTTGTTATTTTTCCCAACTTTTTTTTCTTCTAGTTGAATATGCGTGACGAATAATAATGCCTTTCATTTAACATTATGAAGATATAAATGAATATCATCATCCCCAGAAGAAAGCAGTGTACCTATTGGCTAGACTAGAACCAAGCATGCAAAACTGTCGTACACGCTCAAAAGCATAAGCAATTTTGTTTTGCTGAGTGTCTTTAAGAGAAAATGGAAAACCATTGTAAAATTGGATTCAAGATTCTCTTCTACTTCTTAAAAAAAGTTTTGCTCTTACTTGCTTGATAGTAAGTAGTAAAGTAACCAAGTTGTGTGGAGTGTTCACTCTCTCTCTCTGTCTCACAACTCCTTTTACAAATTTCTCTCTCTCTCCCTTATTATTAATAATATTCACAGTATTTCGTGTAAATGGAACTGCTTCGCCTTAACATATGTATATCTAACTAACTACCTATTAAACAAGCTTGCAACGAACCATTTAAGAATTGTCCTCTGGTTTTTATGTAACTTATTATTATTGGCTGGCACGTAGCCATAAACATAATCCTCGACATGCTGCTACCACTACCACCTTCTTACCTAATTTGCTATAATATTCTCAGATACCCTTATGTAAATAGGGAGCCAGTCAAGTGAGACCATGTCACTTGATACGAAATTACCATATAAGGTTATTATTATTATGCTCAGGATAATGATCGGACAATGATGATATTATTACGCTGGGCCTTATTTCTCCAGAGTTTACATGTTTGGAATTTCTTCTTTGCCAGATTCTGGTATAAGATGTCATGTCACTCATGATGATGATGATTTTGATCTATCAATCTTATCTGCAAATTATTATCCTGTCATTCTATCAGTCATAAAAATATTTTAGTCGTTTCATCTTATTTATTATTTTACACAATCGTGGACGGGTGGAGGACGTTGAGTTTGACGTCAAGCCCACATGAAAAATGCATTATGTAATATTATTAAGTGAAGACCCATGAATGGAATTGATAAGATCAATTGAAGACCTGTTTATTTGGAACAGGTATAAAAAATTGCATTGCCAAGAGAAATAGAGCATTCATATAATATGTAGGTATATGTATGACGGCGTAAAAAACGGGATTTTTTAACACATCTGGTCACCCAAAAAATAATGTGAAAGAAAATCCATATATAAATTTGAATTGAAATCCTACTCAGGTGAAAACAAGAGAAACACTCAGTAGGTTTGTCTTGCAACACGTTGCATTACTTACATAGACATTTATTTGTATGTGTGTATATGCTTCCACATTGTAGACACTTGAATCAAAAAGGTGGAGATGGAAGACGGAGAGTTATGTTGTAAGGATGTTGGTTAGGACGTACTCAGAAAAAAAAGCAAGAGATGGTTGAGATATTTGATAAAGGTAGTTGTGTATGTGTGGTGGTGTGGTACCCACTTGTGCATCCTGAGAGGTTTTTTTCACTGCTTGAATATGAACGAAGAAAGTTTTTTTTACACGTGCACGCAGACACAAGAGAATTTGTTTTTTTGCACCTTTACACTGGCTTTATACTATCATCTATCTATCTCTCCTTTCCCTTACACCACCACCACCACCATCACTTTTTTTGTTGGACTACTACATATACTACTACTACACCTCGTTTTACCGCCGCAGGTGTGTGTGTATTTTGTACATTATGAACTATGCATGACTGAGATATGGTGTGAATTTTTTTCTGGGGCTATACATCTTGCTTGTGCTTGTTTGATAGAAATGGGAGAAAAAAACAGTGAGAATGAAATGTAGGAAAAAGAAAAACTACCTGTCTGGTTTGAGAAGAAAATAAGAAATGGAATACATTATTTGGTTCCTTTTTCATGCTGTTATTTCAAGGGTGCTTTTTGCTGTGACATCTGAGCCACAAAGCACAAATTTATCTGAAGGTGTCTTATCTGGACTTGAGTTGTTTTTTTCACAGTATTGTTGTAAATTTTTTGTGCTCGTCGCGTCAGCGCAAGATACATACGGTGAACCGAGTAAACACCAAAATATATTTAAATGAGATTATAACTATGCATATATATATGTATTATACATACACAGGGAAGAAAAAAACTCCTTATTTCATTTCCTCTTGACAGCCCATCTCTGAATCTACTTCTAGCTATCAGACCGTCATCATCACACAATTGAATGCTACTCTTCTACTACAACCTTAATATTTTATATAGAGCTTTTATGCTGATGAGAATGATGGAATGGAATATGTTTGGATTTTTTTGCCTTGTGGTTAACGAGAGTGTTTTTTGTTGTTGTTGTTGTTGTTGTTGTGTGTGGGATTTGACAAGTGTTAAAAAATTCATGTATGCGTATTTTGTTGGCAGTGTAAGACCATAAAAAAATGATTCATTGATGGTATCACCACCACCCAAGAAAAATGTGGTTAGTTAAAAGAGGCTTACTGACACTGCTTTTGGGGACTATAAAGCTTATTTATATAACTAGACGTTTATTTTTTGTGACTTGTAAGTATACTCATTAATTCGGCTTATAAGATTTTCTTCCTGTATATATTTATAATGACGGTAATATTTTCAATAATAATTATGAGGAGAAAAAAAAATGATAACTAGACCACATTCATCAAAGTCACCTACAGACAACAGCACAAATTGCCATTTTCCACCTACGAAATTCAATATTTATTGGACGTGCTGGTTGACATGCGTATATATGTATGGAATTGTTTGCATATATGTAAAAGGATAAAACGTGGATGTCAAAAGTTATAATAATAATAATAATAGTAAAAACAATAACAATGAACATCAAGCTTATAACGATCAATTTTGAAAATTGCTACGCTTTGGCAAATTCTGTATTTACGTGCGTTTAATACTATTCTTTTTGCTTCTAAAAGAATACAAAATTCTCATTATTTTGAATTTTGTGCAAATAGCTGAAATTGTAGCGTGTAGTGTAATAGAAATAAGCAAATGCCAACAACCAAGCAAGCCTACATAATTTAGCAACGAAAAAAGTATATGGTGTGGTGTGTAGGTAGAATGGATGTGCTACTACTGAAAGGATTTTTATACACTTGTAGAAATCCCTTGTTAGCAAATAAGAGAAACAGAGAAATTTCAGAGAGAGAATGAGCCAGGTGGATACAGAAATCTCATTGTAAATTTAAATACGCATAAAATTAAAGATTCCTCATTATGCATACTTTTTGGCTTAGATTTTGCTACTTGCACACATACAAAGGTTTAGTGTTCCCCGCATTTTGTGTATATTTTGGAATTTTTATGTAACACACAACAATTTTTAATTTTCCCATGTGTGCCCGATGTGGTGGTGTTATTACAAGGTAAAAGGCAAAGAATAATAATAATAACGATAGCTCTTACAGTTATGCAACACTTGCCATTATTCTATACTTTCTCTTCTGTATACCTACATACTTTGCATTTTACTCCAACCAACCCAATACTTTCTCACTGCTGTGTATGTAGTATGTAGTAGTACAGCATAAATTCAAGGAAAAAATCCGGTTTTTTTTCTTTACATTGCAAACTCAACATAGCTATAAAATTTAAACACAACTCAGGTAGTAATAGAATAGGTAGCAAAATATACTGTTACTGTACTGTGATAGCAGTCAAGTCATTTCTAAAGTAATTTTTATAAAAATGAGCAGGGAACGTGGCGTACGTGAATGAGAGAGCAACAACGTTATTTTGGAAGCAAGTACACAAAGCTTGAGAGAGAGAAAAAAAAGTAAATTGGAAAGAGTCAAACGGGAGGGTAAAAAATAACCTGTGTATTATATCATAAATTTCATTATGTCTCCTTTTTATTAAAGTTATGAATGGTATGATGTATGCAATAAAAAGCCTTTAGAATTTTAGGGATCCCTTCTTTTAGATTTTCTGCCTGGGATTTCATTGATACTACCACAATTTTTTCCCCAGAAAATCCAATCAAATAGTTTTATTCCCATTTTAAAAAGAATTTCAGCAGTTTTTGTACTAATGAATACACATAGCAAGGGGAAGGAAATCGTAAAGCACATATACTGTGGATAATTTAAACCTGTTTTCTCTCAAAGTACATTCTAAATTGAATTTAATAAACTGATGTCTAAATCATTATGGAACATTTAAATAATTCATATATTCATAATTATTTTTCATTTTTACTGTAAATTATGCTACTGAATAATGTATCTCTTACTCTTTTTTCCTTCTTGATTAACTGAAAGCCTAACCAAGCGTTGTGTTTCAAATTCTTTTTTACTTAATATTTTATAATCCTAACTTTTATTGGTGGGCTATTTGATAATGTATGGAAACGTAACAAAAAAAATTGTTCATATAGATTTTTCTTTTCTGTATGAATCCTCCTCGTTGTACTGCAAAAAGGAGGCTCATTTACTTTTTAAGACATGCATACACCTTCACCCCTTGCATCTTTTCTGTACTTTTGCAAGCCCACAAGGACAAAAATATGGCAATGGAAGAACGAGAAAGAGTGCAAGCTCAACTATTGCGTTTCCATTTTTGAACTTCTAAACAAAACATTATGATGTCGCCTTGTCCATCCTTACGTATTCTGTATACAAGATACCTAGATAGTTGTGTGCTCTGGAAGACTTGTGCTACCTTTTTATTTGTCTTTTTCTCTCTTCTCTTCATAAATAATATGCAAAGACATTATATAATTTTGAAGCAATTTATGTAATCTTTTACTTAGCCATCTTGAACCCAGTCAAACATTTAATTAAAGTCTGCTTAAGTGCATGTAAACAATCGGGGTATTTTGAAAATATACAGCGTCGTAAGCTTTCTCCGTTACAAGTAAACCACAAGATTGAAACATTATCGTACAAATGAGGAGAAAGATCACCAAAAGTGAAACGTTCATTGCAACTAGAGCTGATACAAAAGAAACTGTTTAACTTTTTGTACTTTTGTATCAAAAGAAATTGTGCGTGATAGGTAAACACGGAAATTGAACCACGAAAATACCTAATGCATGTATATTCACATGGGAAATTCTCCCAAACACTTCAAACTGTTGGATTCTACGTTTAAAAAAATATGGCTTGTGGATTATTAAAAAAACTTGTGCTTTTCACAGGTCATGTGATGAGACAGTAGAAGAGCAAGAATATGTTCAGAAATCCCGTTCCTTTTCTCTTGACTACTATATACAACCTTCCGGTAAAAAAAAACTTGTTACTGCTTTAGGTTGGCTTTAGTTGGAAGGGGAAAATGCGCTTTTTATCCTGACGACACAAATGTGCACGTAATAGGTTTTGGCAAGCTGGCAAAGCAAACGTGAACGAAGAATATCATCAGAACTTTTTTTATACATACACGACATATTATGCACAATGCACATTATACGTGATCAGTGAAGAGGAACGAAACAAGTAAAAAATAAATAAAGTCACATTCGCCATGTTGAAAGTAAACTAGTTTTTTTTGTAAAATAATAAAAATTGTGATTCCCGTGAGTTTTTGCCATATTGAATGGAACATGGAGGAGCTGAGGAAGGTAAAACATCATTCGAGAGAGACAGAGCTAAAACCGAATATATAACAACAACATTGGGGGAAACACAATTATTTTCTATACCCGTAAGTCGATAATGCTACTTGAATTTGAACGTAGCAGACAAGATACTTTATGTACATATATACCTACCTGTTTTGAGTATTAAATTTTTTGACTGAATTGGGTCCGTATATAGTAAAATGACACAGTAAACATAATTTATTATTGTTTCGTAGGTTGTTCGATTTTATCATTTAAAAGCTAACGGATAGGATATAAAACAGATAGGATATGTCACTGTCCATTTTAGTATATCCACTTGAAAATAAGGCAGGTGAGCGATCAAGGGGTGTGCAAAGAAAGTGTTTTGGGAAAAAAGCTGTTGAACCAATTTTCTACACCTGGTGTA
Source organism: Zhuqinia jingwanae (assembly GCA_027744095.1). Classification (NCBI taxonomy): domain Eukaryota; kingdom Metazoa; phylum Arthropoda; class Collembola; order Entomobryomorpha; family Paronellidae; genus Zhuqinia; species Zhuqinia jingwanae. The sequence continues at coordinate 89,596 of JAHZNC010000721.1, read as the reverse complement.
TAGCTGGAAATTCGTGTCGAATTTCACGCATTTATGCTTAATTGGTTTAGTGACACATGACAAGGCATGTGTTATATGTAATGTCATTTAATGCACAATAGAAAAAATACGCGGACCCTGGATCAGACTAGTCCAGTTTCAGCAATAGACACGCAGCAGCAGTTGCAATTAATTTTGTAAAGTCAGAGTCGTATTTAGTCTTTCGGCTTTATGTACAATATAACTGCCATTATTTATATTTTTATATTGTTCTAATAAACTTAGACATAGTAGATACCGAATTTCAGATTCCACTAACAGAAGTACGAATAGTAAACAATACGAAAGTAAATTTAAGCAATAAATTTCGTGGGTCTGGACATTGGAGTAACTAAAATTAGACCTACTTTGAAGAAATCAGTTGTCAAATTTTGTACACGAACTTTTTGAACACCCCTTATCTTTCTATGCTCCTAGTACAAAAACCTGATCTTCATGATCCATAAAATAGGGCAGTCGTAAAATGATGATGAAACGATGAAAGTAATGTAGTAAAAGATTGAATGTTTTATTTTCAGTACAAAAATACAAAGAGAGAAGCGCAAGGAGAATGAGGCGACAAGACAAGACGGTCGTTGAAATCATGGGCTACCCGCTTTTTGTACACTGTTCTTACTCGCATTATCCATAAGCAAGCAATGTTACATCATCATACCATCATCATCTCATGATCCATTTTAGAAAAGGGCTTTCACTACTATGTGCTGAAAAGGAAAGTAAAGAGAGTAGTGAACGACCTATCAATTTATATTTTCAAATTGCTCTTGGCGAAAGGAAGTTTCGGTTTTGCTCCTATACTTCCTGTAAGTGATGAAACCAATATTTTTTTCCTCGTGAAAAATTGAACAGTTTACGGTCTGTTTTGTCATAAAGTAAGGCAAGGAGCCTTGGAAGAATATTTATACTTAATATATAAACGAGCTTCTGTTTTCTTATCTCATCAAAGTACCATATATCATATCATCACATTTACCATTATTATTATCATCATCATCATCATGTGCCTGATAAAAGCTTCTAAAATTCGACATCATATAAATATACAATGTATGCATGAGTGAATAGTGTGTATTGTGAACGAGTTTGTTTCCATTTTATCTAGTTTACATTGATGCTATTTTATGCCGCAAACACATAAACACACGCTACTTTACTATACGTGACATTGTGTGTGCTGTGTATGATGTGACTTGTTTAAATATATGAGTACATATTTCCTACATGATCTTTTTTATTCCACTTCTTCATGCAAACTTTGAATAATTGATTAAACTAAAATGGGTATTTTATATTTCAGTCGGAGCCTTCGAGTGCGCTTACAATTTGATGGGGATTTTAGTACCACCACCGACCGAATTCTCAATGCGACTTTGACTAAAGCCATACATTTTTAAAGATATTCAAAGACCAATGAAATGTAGATATTGGTACCTGTATAATATGCATGTATACTTATTTGATTGCCACAACCAAATAAAATAGTAACAAGCAATATCGCCCTTAGAGGTCATAAAGAGACGAGGAATTTCCATTTTACCTGGTTAACTCCAGTAGATGAGTATTGTTATTGTTGTGAATCCGCCTTCAGGTTGTTTGGGTATATACTCTGCTGGCTCCCCCGATCCAGATCTCATGCATTTAACAAAGAAACAAGGTGTATGTGAGTACGATAATAATGTTATGACAAGACTTTTATAAGTAGTCCAGCTGCTGCTATTGCTGTAGCCGTTGTGGTTGTTGTCGAGTTTTACATGGGAAAACCCCTCCAATTATCTTCTTCTGTTGTTGTGTGTGCAAAGTACAAAGATAAAAACTCCAAGAATACTACAAAGTACTAGAGTGTTAGTTTCTCGCTAGAATATTGTTTTCTAGTTCTAAGAATTATTCTTTTCTCAGTCTAAAATCCATCCACCACCCACATGCTGTATAGATACACCACAAACGACAAATCTAGAAAGTTATCATTATCATTATAGTTTTTTGTAGAAATGGTGGCGGTGGGAAAAGCTGACCACAACCAGGTTACTACTTTTACTACCTATGCACATCCATACAACAACATGGTTGGATGCAATAAACTCATTCAAGAAAAAAACTATATACCCGGGCTGATTTGATTCAAGTTCCCTTCTTGCTCAGCCGCTATAGGATGAGATGATAATACTATACCAATAATAATACCAAGAACAGCACAAACGAATTACAGCAAATCTCATTTAAAGAGACTTTCCAAAAAAAAGTGAGTCAAAGGTTTCTTCACTACACCAGGTGGACAAAAAAATACTGCAAGATTACTTGTATTGTTTTCTTCTTTCTACGCACACACACACACACACACACAAGAAGGACATAGACGAGGAGCAATAAGTTCTAGTTGTCCACAGAGAGAGAGCTTTCTCTTTTTTCTCTCGTTCTCCTTTCTTTAAAGTGGTATGAACTCCACAGCAAAGTAGAACAGTAATGATTGCCTCTAGGAAAATTGTGTGAGTAAGAGTAGTGCGGCAAGTTGAAGATTTTTTTTCTTCTTCTCTCACTCAGTTATCCTCTTGACTTTTTCACAACAAAAAATCTTTTTTATTCCTTTTCTACTTTTTTTCGCCAGATTTGAACCTTTCTGCTTGTAAATTTTCGTGTGGCAGTCAGCAGTGTGGATGTAATGTGTAGATAAATATTTTTGTATTGTGTTTTTCAGAAGGTGAACATTTGATATTTATTTATTCGCTAGCTATAGCATTGGAAGTATTGAGAAGATATAGTACATAATTCCTTGAGGTTTTACAAGCGATTTCGTTTTAACCTTTTCGTTGTAAAAAGTTCAATATCGAATCGTGTTATAGTTTTAAAAGTCCAGACACATACACAAAGACAGAAGCTACGGCGCGCACTCACTCGCACCGTTTTGTTCAAATTATGTCTACAATGTTTGCTGTCTTATTTAACAGGAAATGATCGGGATTCCCTAGACCATATAAGCTGATATGATGATAAACGAAGAAAAGGGATCGCAGTATTTCGTGTTGTTCTGAAGCTGCGAAATGCAGCAAACTTATCCCGCGCTGATTGTTGATGATGATGCCGATTGAAATCAGTGTTGGTATATTACTTCACATCGCCGTACTCATTATGCTCATGCTGTCAAGTGTTTTTTCTTGTGGTACAAACGAGGAAAATGACCCTTTCTTTAACAATAAACCCTAAAATAAAACATTTTTTAATTAATATTTTGAATAATAAAACAAAATTGTTCAGGCAAGGATGGATAAAAGCAGCTAAGTAAAATATTACATAAGTTGCTCCAGGTGAAAAGTACAAACGCATGCAATGCTACTGCAATGACAATGGGTTGTTGGAGGACGTGACTGAAACCAAAAATGAGAAAAAGTAAGCTAAAAAAGGGAGAAAGGCTAACAAGAGATAACGTCTAGAAACCTTAAACCTTAAGCTTTGCTAATTGGCAAAATAGTTGAATGTATACTGTTTTGTGTGGTGGTGGCATACACACACTATGTACCCACAAACCAGTAATAAAAAATTAAGGATTAGAAGAACAGACTTTTTGCTAACTTTTTCACTTTTCTTTCCTTCTCCCTTCAAAAAATTACCACTCATATCTGCTAACCCACAAAAAAAGTCATGTTTTTCTCTCACAGTTAACCCAATATATATATATTTATATATTAGATTAGAAGACAGGACACATAAAAAGAGAAAGAGAGACAGTGAGAGCAAAAGAGACACGAAAGGTTAAAAAGAAAACTTGCCAATATAAACTTTATGTCTTAATCATTATTAGCTGTCAGAAAACAGTTAAACTTCTATAAATGCACTCTTTTTATTACTTGTATACTCTCTGTACTCAACTAACTCGTCTAATTTGAGCTTATACACAGCAGCAGAGCCGTATATAAAATGCCAACCAACAAGAAAACGCTTCTCGTTTTGCACACACGTTGTGTTTTTGTATACTTTTCTTTCTCTCTCCTTCTACAAAAAAAAATGGAGAGACGTCTAAAGTGAAAGTTATTACAACACTAAGAAAACTGCTATTCTGATACTTTACTTATTTTACTACATGAAAATAAAAAAATGCATATATGCCTAAATGTATAAACTGCAACTACAGGGCAGGCAGGTTTTTTTTGTGTCTTGTGGTTCCAAAATAAAATACATTCAACAGCACCAGAAGAAGACGAAAAAGAAGAATTTCGTAGTTTTTGTTATACTTACACCCTTTTTATTACAGACGAGCAGTGGAAACTACAACTACTTCATTGGCATTTTCTTTAAACGAGTTGTTCTACTGTTGCTGCTTCGGCTGCTGCCTTTCTTTTTTTATTCTTGATTTTTGCTTGAACAACACTACAAAAAATAGAAAAGGGCCAAGAAGAAGAAGAAGATAGTTTGTAGATGGGGAGTCTTATTCCACACTTGGGTCAAATTGTTGCTGTATGTCTATATTGGTTGTGTTGTGTGAAGAAAAAGTGAGTATGACGACCCACCAAAAATGTCTGTCTGTTGATGTGCTCACGTTCCTATCTCTACTTTCCTACTAGTTCCAGACTAGCTTAAACTCGGCTTTTTTGTATGCGTAGCAGTTTACTTGCTCGCTCACACAACTTCAAGCTTCTCTCTCTCTCTACCTGTTCCCTTCTCACTCTGTTATTACTATATACATAGCGTGTTTGATGAGTCTTGTTGGATGCACGAAGGAAAGGAAAGTATTGCCAGTGTAGTATATGGTATGGTGCAAAAAAAAAGTAAAAGAAAGCAAACCTCTCTCACTCTCTCCTTTAACCAGGCTGGTTCTCAACTCAAGTCGTATACATTTGATAGCCAAAACAAGGATAAAAAAAGAAAAGCAATAAGTGTAACTTGCAAAAAAGCATGTATATATATTTCTTCAAATGTACGTGTTGATTGTAGATGACTGTACGTGGGTATCCCTGTACATAAATATTATAATATGCACATGGATATATACTTTCCTTTTTTCACCGTGTACATATTATGCTTATAAAATTTTACTATAACTATGTAGTCAAATACAGTGCTTAAATATATAATCATGTATATTTATCTTATTTTCGTCACTTACGAATATGTAAGTATTATATGTTACGCAAATTCTTGTTTGTTTCTATATTCTCAACTCAAGTGGATTTCAACTTACACACGCACACACGAAGAAATTGAATAGTCTAATAACTCTGAAATGATATACCTTGAAGGCTGGTATGCATGCTTGGAATGAAATATCTCTTTGTACATTCTTTTTATTTTTCCCATGCATATAAACATGTATCAAGCCAAGTGTAATTATATTCATAGATATACATATAATTGTGCAGATAAAAAAAAAATAGGCACACGAAATGTTCCAGCATTGTTCTACGTTGCTTTAGGCAAATCTGCTTGATGATCTGCCTGAGAGACGAAAAGGAGAAATCTCCGCAAATAAATGTTCCTCGTATTATGATTATAAATAATCTTCTTTCTGTTCGTAGTCTTCTTTTTTTATGCAACGTTTCATTCTTGAAGGATTTTCATTTCACCACTAATAATAGTAAGGCAACGTTCATTCATATTTTGTATCTTCACAACAATTACTTATGTATGTCTGTGCTACGTAACGTTTTTTCGTTTATCTTTGACTTGCTATATTGTCATTGTATAAAGCTGTACTGTGTATTGCATAAATAATAGCTAGATCATGTTACCTACTGCTAACACAAGTCTCCCTTTGTAATTTTGTGCGTATTCTATTTACACATGTAATTAAAGTAATTATCTATATACCTATGTAATTGATACTGCAGGTGACTAAAATCAAATTCATGATAATGTAGCATTGAACTTGAAAAATTCTCAAGAAGATAAACTGGGTAATATCCTATTCAAAGGATTCCCATAGTAAGCGGCCAAAATAAATCAGCACTGACTCAGTGCCACTAAGTGCACACGAATAATAAAAAAATACAACTGAATATTTAAAAGTATTTTGATGGTGGGCTAACAATAATGTGTAAATTTTGCAAGTGCTTACATTATCTGGGATTAATAATGCATCTGTAGATTTTTATTTTCTTGGAAGCGTATTATTATTAAATATGTACATGCTATATTATTATTTATTGTTATTACCGCATTCGGGGTATATGCAATATTGCGTCTATGATATGCGCTTGCATAAATTAATCTTAAGATTTTCTAATATAACCCTTATTGTTCATTAATAATAGAATACATAATATTTGACACTTTTTTATACGGACAATACAGTTAGGTACACTATGATATGAGTTCCGTTGATAATATTGATATCGTGAACTCCAATTTTTACCTATCATCAATTACATCTCCTACACAAGTCTTATATTATACCGGTGTTATTTTTGCTCTACTAAAATTTTGATGAAAGTACTCAATCAAAAACAGGTATTCCATCAAAGACTCAAAACTCTGGCTATCATATTCGCAATGACGATACATCATTAACGTCTCCAACATGATTTTTGCATGGATCATTAACGAAATATAATTTTTCGTTTGTTTTCCTCTTTTTTGTGCAAAATTAAGGTTGTGGTTCGGATAGTAAATCAGGTATTGCATAAATGTTACAATGTCACTCAATATTTTTGCGCTTCAATAAAACCTTGAAAGCAACCCTTGTTCTTGAAGGCAATTAGTGTTTTTACAAAAAAAGTCACTCAGCTCTATTCGTAAAGGGATTTATATTCTCGACCCCCTTGGCATTTTTTTTTTTACATTATGTCATGTCCACCCACTCATTTTTGTTGGGTTTTCTACGTCAAAACTTTCCAACGAAAACGTATTGTTCCTTTTAACTCCTAAGGGTACTTATGTACGTATGTATGTATAAGTAGTGTACTTCCTAAAAATAAATTCATTCCAAGGTAATCCTTATTCCCGTTTTATAGTAATATTTGGTACAAAACTTTGCATAATACACATTTTTTAAATACTGCGTAATTCACCATAATAAAAGATTCAGTGAAAAGGAATTGAGTAATTTAAAAACAATGCACACGTAAGTAGATAATTACTTCCGATGAGGTAAACTACAGAACTTTGCCGACAGGGCGGAAGTTGCGACATAAAATAATGGAACAGATTTTCAAGAGATGAGTATGAAGTGAAGGAGAAAAGGGAGGAGATTATCCCAGTTAGTCATTAATTTTATATTCCATATATATATTAATGCCATGTTGTAGTTAATAGATTGGATTCCATTTGCAAAACAGAAACCACATGAAAGGGAAGTAAATCGTAAAGTACCACATTATATCCTAGCACAAGTACTTATGTACGAAAGGCAACATAATATATTATGTGATTTACCCATCCAGAAATACTAAAAAAATCCTTTTGTGAAATTAGTGTGTTATGTTATGTATGTATGCAAATAAAAGAAGCAAGCAAAGAACTTTATAATGTTTTTGATTTATAATTTGGTAATGTAAATAGTTGTGTTACAAGTTGTCCCCTATACGCGTGTACCCATGAATAGCGAAACAATGCTCATCATCACAATGTATCGTGAGTGAGGAACTCTAAAGCTCAAGGTGAAATGAGTAAATATAATATGAGTGTTTTGTGACCAAGAGCTATAATAAATTGAAACTACGTCATAAAACAAAACAACAGATTGTCACGATTGAAATATTGGGCATTGTGTAAGAACTGATTCGACAGTTCCATAGGTTTTCACAAACTAATATATTTTCATACACATCCGTAAATTTGCTTCTTCCCAACTTCTATCCTATTATCATCATCAAATCACAACACACTTAATACCTACAGGGTGGCACGATCATGTTTTGTTGAGCACCATATATTGGCATAAATGCATTGTCGTGGCACAAAATTAAATAATAATATTTTTACCTTTTCTTAACATGTGGTGCTAATGAGAAACAAACAGCTATGATATTGCTTTATTATACAGTTTACCACTAATGCATTTCATTACGCTTGTATCTCATATTTTGATGGGTGTGCTATAATATGTTATATGCATACTGAGTTGCAGTGGCAAGGTAGAACGGATGAAGAGTATGAAAAGGGGAAAACATAAGTGCGTACAACACATTATTATGCGTGCGCCCCACTACTCCACACATCGTTGATGATGATGACTGATGACATAAGTGAGTTTTATTTACGCCTCATCTCATTACAGCTTCCTTTTAACAAATTGGCGTTAGTGTTTACTTCAACCACAACATAAGCTCCTTCTTGGTCTTGCCACTTACCTTCTCTTATGATGATGTACCACTTTAGTGTCAAGTTTCTATTCAAGAAAAGTAGACGCGAACCCAAGCATGATGTTGGAAATATGAATATTAGCAACAATAATAACGAGTCGCACCATGTTCTTCGTAACTCATTTATGTACTTCTTGCTTACGAGCTATTAACAATTGGGGGAGCAACGACAAAAGAAATAATAATAGTAGTTTAGCATGGTTTTGACATTGAATGGTTTCAATCTCCATTCCTTTCAATGCAAACGACGACAGAAAATTGAAATCATTATTGTATTTTTGTATATGCTTCTAATTATTTTGGAGGAAAAGATTTTAGACGAAGACGGATGGGAATCTGAAATTAGAAGAAGGATGAGAATGAGAGACGACATTTACGCCCATACTTACCTAAACTCTCTTTCATTAAGGTAAATACAGTATGGTTGTTGAGTGTTGAGTCATAATACGTACAGTTGAGCAAAATGCATTTTACAGAGTACATGCTCGCTCATATTAACGCAGTCACAGTCACGTTTGGTTCAGTTTCAATAATTTTGAAACAAGATCTCTGCGACTTTTAGCACAAAACTTGTCTTCACCACCTGTTGTCTTATTTAACCTAGAGTAGTTACTTACATATATAGTGTGCGTTGTATCCAAATTTTTATTACCCATTCTTCTCACATAACTTAAAGTTGAGTAATGTGCTTCTCCGGACTTCCAATGATAATAACAAGATGAGTCATCTTGAGTGAGCTCAACAGAATTTTTTTTGAAACGGTTTGCGTGTTGTTTCATAAATGTTCAACATTACTTCTTCATGAAAACTTAATTTTTGTACACTTTTTTTTACTGAAGTGGCATTTAGAATAATTTTTCTCTCCCTATTCTAGGAATGTGCAAATTTACGGTCCTGTGAGAAAAGCGTATTTTTGGAAACAACTCAACAACACAGCGCAATAAGAAACGTATCGTGTGAAGTGAATTTCTGTGTTCTCGGATGAGAACAAGACAAGAAACAAGATATACAAAAGAAGAAGCCAAAACATAGTCAACATCATTTCCCAGACTTTCGGCAAAACCATGTTAACTCAAAAATAATCAATGCACGTGAACAAGTGAGCTAGATCGTGACTCAGAGCCAAAGGCAAACGTGAAATAAATGTGCATAATAATAAAATATTCATCTTATATTAGTCTATTTCCGATTTCCCATATGCAAACGTGAATTCACAGAGATGAAAATTGACATTTTTGGAATAATACCAGGGCATGAGAAATGATGATGACATTTGATTATAAAACTAACTTCATGAATTCATGTAGTTAACACGCTAAAAAAGCAAAAGTGTGTGGCTCTTGGGTGAACTATTGTACTAGCCGTACTTACATTGCATTCATTATAAACATAGAATTTTGCATGTCACTCTACTCCACACTCCACAATAATAAAGCTGTGTATGTAGTAGTGCCGTGTAGGTCTCCATTGGGAAATGGAACAATAGTGGGAACAAGAATAATAATATAAGTTTTGGGAATATTGGAAGTGCCACCCACGTCCAACATGTTTCGTGCATCATTATCCTCACGTCGCATCGTCATCCCTTTAATCACAGTTGTTGTGATGTTGTTTGACTTTGGAACTGTTGTTTCCAGCTTTGGAATTGTGGATTATAATGATGAGTGCGAGTTTGACATTACAGACTACTCAACTTTCCAGAGCCGTTATGATCAATCCAAATTTTGTGATACGGACCGTGGCTTGTATTGTGTGCCTGGTCTGGGGAAATGTGGATGCGTTGTTCCTCACACCATTTACAGGCTAGGGAAATGTCGAGCTAAAATTGGAAATTCCTGTATGGCACCTGGGAATGTTCGTTTGGATTGTGTGGAGCATGCACGATGTACAAAGAACATGAGCTCGGACGCAACATTCAAGTGCCAATGCATTCGAGGTATGTTATGTAGTAGTATTATGTATAATCAACGATCCGTGAAAGATTGAGATTTTATTATTATTGCTACTTTATATATGGAATGTTGATATTTGGATATTACTGCGTACATGCAGCATGCATGCTACATTGTTCCACATTACAAACAAGGCACACATCAGCAAAAATATTTTCTGACTAGGAATGTTCTTCTATTGACTATAGTCCTTTTTTTATTCCTTTTTTTGTAGGGTACCTTTCCAACGCCATGAAAACTTCATGCTTCCCAGTCGGTTATAACGACAGAAGATATGGAGTTGGTGAAGCGTACGACAGAAACTATCCTAATAATAATAATAATAATGCATATAACTCGAATTACTGGAGAGGAGCTGCTACATCAATACATCCGCTTACACTACCAGTCACAATTGCCATTAGCTCGGTGCTGATTTTTTCGTTCACAAGAAGAGGAGTTAGTAATTAAAATGAAAACAAAATAATGGTTTTAGAATAATATGGAAAAAAATTATTGTTATTATAAGGAATTTCAACTTAATGTTTTACTTGTTTTTATTTTAAATATAAAATAAATTTTTAACCATCCAAATAGACGGAAAACTTGGAGTTTTATTGATTTAAAACTTTCATCTTTTAGGATGTTTTAAATTTTCAGATTACGATTAGTTGATTTTTTTTTTGAATTTATATATTTATATTCAGTTTTATTTAAACACGCCTTAGTTTTAAAATTCGGTTACCCATGCTATGATGATGATCACAAAAATTCTATATTTGTTAAAATGTTTTACGATACAGACAACAGTACAGCTTGAAGACTGGTTATGTTGGTGAATATAAACAACACATATGTATTATTAACGAACTAGATTGCAACAAAATAAAGATGCATACATATTTCAAACTGAAAAATTAAACATTTTGAAGAATGAACAACAATAAGTAGTAATACGTGAAATAAAACTATAATAAGCCGCTGTCTTCCTTGAAGCTATCACCAAAAAATTATGAAATCACTATGTATCCTTTCTGTATATAATCTATTAATAAAATGTTATCCAGCTAAAAACCACAGGGACCCTGATACACTTGCAAAAAATTATATAAAAGCCGGTGTCGATTACAGAAAAAAACAGGTAAGTTTAGGGACTACAGCATTGATTCCTCATCACCTCACATCGTATCTGTCCTGCGATTGGGAATTTTCATCCAAAAATTCACGTTCCAGTGCTTGTGCCATCCACTCATCTTCTTCGTTTGTTTCTTCGTCTTCATCCTCCGATGAGGGATTCATTAAATTTAAGCTGTCAATATCACTGGGTAATGGTTCACCCCTCCTAAATTTTACGCTTAGTGGCTCATCCTCTGTTTCCGTTTCTGTCATCATGTCTCGCTTTCTTTTTCTGTGAAAATTTCCATCAGAGGAGCATCTAAACTCACCGTTGTCGTCGTCGTCATCATCCGCTACGAATATTTCAATAAGTATTCAAGTATTAATATTTGATTTTTCAAACGTTTTGAAGATAAATTGCACTTTAAATAAACATTATGATTGATTCCCTTACATGATGATTCACTGGAAGAAGAGGAAGACTCTTTTGTTAATTCTGAAGTGGAAGGGTCCTCTAAGGTTTGCTGTTGCTGGTCACGATCCTGACCTGATAAACTCCTTGATGAACGACGCCTTGCGGCTCTATCCCTTTCTTTTTGCTTCTCTTCCTCGTCATCAGTTGAACTGCTCTCTGACTCGTTGAAGATATCGTCAACTTCATGTGCCATTGTTTCAATTTCGTTTGCAGAAAAACTCAAAAATGGATTTATAGTATCCATAAATCTGCCGCTAGGTGTCCTTTCCTTTCTCATTGCAGGCTGATGACCTTTAGACGTTGATGCTACACAAGTTAATATAAAAAAAATACAAAAGGTCATAATCACTCACTAGTTTGGTAAAAGGGTAGCGACTTGCACTAGGTATTTACATACGCATTTGTTCATCTGGTCCATCGATTGGTGTGATACATTCGAATTTCTCTCGTCTGAACTCCGGGCTAGGACTAGAACAATGAGCTGGAGGATTCCTTTTTACAGTTTTCGCCTTCTCCAAACGGTACAGTCTTTCCTCAACATGTTCCCATCGTTCCGCACAGGTCCACAACCACTCGGGTGTCACAATATGGATTCCCTTGTACCTGCGGGCTTCATTGACCTTTGCCGTTCCCATTCTGGCTGCAACAATATGTGTCGTAGGAGGCTCAGCATTTCCCGATGTTCCCGGTTTATGTGGAGGTATCACCTTATCCGAAACGTAAGCTCCCAAATTAAGGGCTATCTGGTATGCCTTGCTATTTTTCAGTGGAACATGGGTGGGAACGACACCACTGAATACGATGCTGACACTCTGCTAACAAACAGGAGTTAAGATATTAGTCTCCATAAAATAAAATTAACATAAGCAAATTTTAGAGAGAAAAACATTATAACATGCACACCTTCTCAAAAACTTTCTTTCGCACGTATGGAATAACCGATTTAACATCTGGAACATTTGGCTCTTTTCGTTTAACCGTGTCATCATACAGAGAATAAAATGCATCATGAATAGAGTTCAAAATTTGTTCAAGGTACAGTAGATAATCATCCTCATCTTCCACTTCCAACAACTTTGGTGCACTATCAGATTTCTTAGAACTTGAACTTTGTTCGGTGATTGATTTGTTGGAACCGTCTTCTGGTTGTGGTGTAGCAGCAGACGCTTGAATACTGGGAGAGGAGTCCATTTCTAAGGTTTTATTGTTTTCATTTTCAACATTCTTGTCGAACTCTTGAGTTGTTGTTCTACTGGAGTCAATTACGTCACTTGACTTTGACTTGGAATCTTCATTTGACTGCTTATCATCTGATGGAAGGGCTTTAACTTCCTTGGGAGTAGTATTGTCGTTTTCTTGAGCGGGTGTACTCTCGACTGTTACTGAAGATGGAACATTAGAACTATTGGATGTTTCTTCATCCCTCTGGTTATCGGATGCCTTGTCCACCTTTTGGTTGTCTTCTACGCCGGATGCCTTGTCCACCTTTTGGTTGTCATTCTCGTGGGATGCTTTATCCACATTTTGGATATGTTCGTTGGACGCCTTCTCCACCTTTTGGTTATCTTCTACGTTGGATGTCGTGTCGACCTTTTCATTATTTTCAACGTTCGATGTCGTGTCCACCTTTTGGTTATCTTCTACGTTGGATGTCGTGTCCACCTTTTGGTTATTTTCTACGTTAGAGGCATTGTCCACCTTCTCCACCTTTTGGTTATCTTCGTTCGATGATGTGTCCATCTTTTGGTTATCTTCTACGTTAGGGTCATTGTCCACCTTCTCCACCTTTTGGTTATCTTCGTTCGATGTTGTGTCCATCTTTAGGTTATCTTCGACGTTGGCTGCCTTGTCCACCTTTTGGTTATCTTCGTTGGATGCATTGTCCACCTTTGGGTTATCTTCATTGGATGCCTGGTCCCCCCTCTGGTTGTCTTCTTCATTGGATTCTTCCATGTCAGCATCAATGGCAGCCTCATCCTTACCAGAATCATTGTTATCGCTATCATCTTCGCTTAAATTCAAATCAGCTGTTACTTTTTCTGCATTGGTAGGTTCTACTTCTGGAAGTTTCTGGGAATTTTCCGGGTCGACTTTTGCTACTTCATTGGACTTGGGTTCAGACGATGAATCAAATTTATCCCCATCAAATTGAAATCCAGTTTTATCATCTTGGTCTTTCTTTGCTAAACCTGGTGGAGCATTAATATCGCCCGTGTGACGAAAAAAGTGATACGGTTTTACGTGTATCAGGTTGGGGGCGAAATTCCATACGTCTTCTCTATCGTCAATGATGCATACCTGAAAAAATCAACATTGTTCCATCAAACAAACAACATTTACTTTTGCACATACAATATTACAAAGGACAATATTTGTCTACCATATGATCCCCACGCGGAAACAATTCTAAAACACAATTAATAATAATTGTAAGTCAATAAAGTAGCACGATGAAGTAAATCTAAAGAATACATTCTTGGGTCAATATAACTTACCTTTAAATTATTAGGAACATTATCATTAGTTGTATGGATTAAGGTTTGATCTAAATCTACAAGAAGTACTAGTTTTCTTTTCTCCAAAAGTCGATCCTCATCTACTTTTCCCAATTTTTGTGCTTGCTGCAATTTAAAAATAGTAAGTTGTAAATAAAATTTAAAAAAATTGGAAATGTGGATCCCAGATATAAAACACACTAACCTCCATACTGACACGCAATTCTGGAACTGAATGCACCATTGACACTGACGCTGTTTGTTGGTTCGGTTCATCCAGTTTCCTCAAGTCCATCCCGCATTCTGCACACATATCTCTCATCACTGTAGGATGTTTACAAGGTCCCAGTAAAAGTAATATCGTTCTACAAACATTACAATAATAGAAGTTGTCATTATCGTCAATCAAACAAATTACATACCGATATTATTTAAATACAGCAATTAACATGAATAAAAAAAGTTACCCTTTTCTCACAGTATCCCCTTTTGATACCAGCAGTCTGTCGACTACTCCAGCTTTTGCTGCTTTTAACCTTTGCAATTTTGCTCCTTTTTTATTGCCATTATCTTCTTTAGTTTCAATGATTTCTTCATATGTCAGTATCACATGTCCAATCGGGACAAAACTACCCGCACGGACAGATTTATTCCACTCCTTGATGATGGCTGGTTTATCAAAACTATACTCCAACTCCATTTTTGAATTTGTACAAATGTGAGATCCAAAATAATATGAGGAAGGGATTGATATAGTGGTCGGTCACACTATACTACTTCTTGCACTGTACACCAAGTGCCACTGGGAAATTTTAATGAACATGAATCCCGTTGCATATAATTCAAACTATTTAACCTTTTCTTCTTCGTGTCAATGACATTAATACAATGCGCACAGACATATGACCTTGCAAATTATTATTCTACATTAACTTACTCCCATATTTTTATATTCAAATAAATATACTCCAACTTCTACGTGTGCGCAACAATACCAAGAAATATTTAACAAGCCATCCTTACTCTATTAATCAGCAGCAGGGCTTTTATTTATTAGATAAACGAGAGTAGAGCAGTTGCATCTCATTGTGTGCGTTTTTTAAGTACGTTGTGATACAAACAATTATATAAATGCGCCGCTTAATGCACCTTTATTGCAACCGTTGCGTATGTTGTTGTTGTTGTTGTTTGTTGTTGTTGTATCTAATTTGTGTAGTGTGGGGTTTATTTTTATTTACCAGGTAAGCTGGTTAACATATGGGCGCTCTTTTGCGCTTCCGCTTTTACTAGAACCTCCAAACAACTTTACTCTAGTGCGGTGGTCGTACGCTGCACTGCTTGCGTACGTAGTACACACTACACACACAGTACTACATTACGTACATGTTTTTAGATATAGATACCTAGCTGAAGGTTGAAGAGATGCTATGCTTGTGCTATATGTATGTATCTATGTATTAATACATCTCCGTAAGTCTATAAGAACTTTTATATATTTATGCGTAGGTAAATACTATTTGCTCTTCTACTGCAGCAGAGTTTTATTTCATGAAACACCATTTTCGTATAATATGCATTGTCGTATGAAGAACTGAAAGAATTTACCAAATCAATGCAATTTTTTTTTAGATAGGTCAACTCAAATCACGGTACCAATTACCTTTTTACCACCTTTCAATGATCATTAATTAAACATTTTATTTTTACAAGCTTTATTTGAATTTTGGCAGGTTTGTTGTAAGCATGTCTGGAAGAATTGAAGAATTGAATGAAATGCTATGAACGGAACGTTGTTGTTTTTATTTGCATAATTATTTTTATTGTAACCCAACAATTTGCCTTAGCTTGTTCTTATTCATCTTTTGCCGACGAGGAAAAGCCATTTTTTACATGCAAGCGTTTGATTTCGTATTTTCATGGAATAAACAAAAACATCACAAGGAGCTTATGTTAATTAATTATTTTTTTAGTCTCTAATCAAATGCAGATTTGAATCTTTATTACAACAATGAAATAAAGCTTATGGTATGATGATGTTGATATTTTTTCCTTTGCTATCTACGTATTTGTAACATGGACATATATGGACTATGTATGGACATACGCTTGCGTGAGGTGAATATCCTTTGGGAATTTTCTCCTTTTGTTAAAAAATTGTACGGGAGAAAGAGAGCACTGTGTATAGGTATGTACCTATATTTGAAAGTTATGCATGTGCCGACACCACACACCGCCTCCGCGTATTGTTCATATTTTTTTATGATAACTTCTCTCTCCTCTGGCTTTGTTTTTTTTCTTTTTTTTACCTTTTAAACCCTTTCTACATTTCGGTTTCCGTAATATGCTTTCCCAGTCCACATTACATACACTTTCCATATATTCAAGAGTTTTCTTCCTTTTTGCTGTTTGTTGTTCATTGTATTGAGTGTAAAACATATAGGAATCGTCGTCGACGACGATGGTACATGTTTTTTTGCTAGGTTTATCCTCCTTTTCCATTTCTGCTGTTTGTAAGGTTTGGTTTACAATTTTTACTTAGTTTTGAAGAAACACGAGGAGAGCAGCTCTGTTGTCTTTTCTCCGTGTTAGCCTTGCTGTCCCAGTACCTTTCCCAATCACTACTACATAGCTTTCTGTCGGCAACGGAGGAAGTTGAGGAAGCAGAGAGAAGGGAATCCTATACTACTACTTGACTATTATAACAACTGTATCAAAACTCCAACAACAGCTCTGTGTAGTACGGTTTCTGTCTGTCTCAAACACAACTCAAGCATTCTTTTCTTTTCATTCCACACACAGCCCACATTCCCCAGTAAATATCAGCAACATTTTCCACGTCAGTTGGGTGCTTTCAGTTCGAGCACACGGACTGTCTGTGGAAGAGGAAGGAAGAGAGCTCTACACACACGGTCGGTACTTTTTTGGAAATTTTTCCGGTTGAATCTGAGACGGTTGGTGGAAGCACGGCTCAAAACCATAGCCTTTGTTTCTCTCCTTTTTTTCTGTGATTTTTTTGTTTCAAAGTTATTTCTTTTTTGACAAAAGTGCGTGTAAACAAACTCAATTTTTAAAAACATGGGTAATTGAGTAGTGCGGTCACTCTTATAAGTACATAAATATGTAGGCATTGTGATTAAATGTGAGGAGACAAGTGCGTTATTATTACGAACATACAAGTAAGAGAACTTATCCGCTGCAAAAAGCGTCAATCAATCAATCTTTAACTGTCAGTGAGAAGATTTGGTAAATGATCCATAAATTACCAGTCATTATAATGTTAATTGGATTGACGGGGAAAGCAATAGCGTTGAATTAATAATCAACCTAACCTGTTGAAAAGTACACAAAAATTATATTTGACAGTTATAATATTCGCAACAAAAAGAAATTCCGTCTCATTCATCATGTCAAGAAGAAAGCAAGCAAAGCCTCGGGCGGTGTTGATGAAAGGTAAGGTACCAATTTAAAGTCTTAAGTAGTATCTTTGTTTGTAGAAATAATTTGATTAGTAGTGTCACAAATTTCAAATTATGTGTATTCTATTCTACAAAAATATATAGCATAAATATACAACTAGCATAAAGATGTGATCAAGATCATTCATACTCTCAAGATCCAGAATCTTTTCCATTAAAAATTCAATATAATTAATGCTACCACTTTCAACGTACCTGTGTGATGTAGTGGCCGTAAGAAGAACGCATTTTATAATACCGGTGTCAAACTCAAGATAAAAAAGGAAACTCATTTTAAACATTTACATCATTAGTTATTTTACATTTTCTAAAGAAAGTGTACACTTAAGACCGCGGACGATGCCTTGCGAAACAAAAATTATGAACACATCGTGCGTAATTATTGTCACAAAGAATGTCAAAGGGGACAAAAGATTTTTACATACATAAAAGATGATAAAAATGCATGAGAGGCAAGCCTGTAAAGTCGAAATGTGTATAGTTTTCCTACTTCCTATAGCAAAATTTCTAATTATTACGCAAAAGCTTTTTAAGTGTTTGCTACGAATATACAGATAATTACATTTTATCTCTCGCGAAACAAGGCAATATCACCTATTATTCCTGTATTTTAAACAACAAGTTTTTTACTACATTTCACCTGTCTACGTCTGTCAAAATAACAGCGAAAGGCATATAGATAGCGCCGCAAAGTAGGACAAGACAAAGGGCAGCTGGAACCGGCTTATAAGAAAGAAAGTAAACGAGTTTTTAGTTTGGAAAAGTATCCAAGAAATTTTAAAATGAAACAAGGGCTGTAATAACGCGCGCATAAATACATTAATACACACACTCGTCATAATTTATTTTCTTCTTCCCTCACACGAGTTCTTGCTTTCTTTGTTAATTACACAGGATATTGTTATTATGTATGCATAATTATTTTAAGTGGAATTAAGAAAACCGAAAGGAACATCGAATGAAATTTAGCTAATGGACCCTCCTCCATCTCCAAACTCCGCTTATTCCATCATCCATCTACCAAACCTAAATTGTCATTGTAGATATATATTGTTATGTGCTGTGCTGTGTGTGATGAATTATGAATTTGTTAGAGTTTCCGGATAATGGAAGGAAGCAGAGGCGTAAACTAAAGCTTTTTCTATACGTGCATCCTTTTTGATTATTAACAATTTATTCCTCCTCCCCGGTCTAGGGAGATCCACAAAAGAGAAAAGAAGGCAGTGTATAGGAGTGTAGGGTGCAAAAGGCATAATGTGAACAAACCGAGCAAGTACATCTTCAGAATGTACAATAGCGAGACTAAACTAATTTTTTTAAAGGATGCTGATACCGCTTCTCCATTATCTCCAACTGATCATGATGATATGATCTAGTATGCAGCATAGTAGCAGTATTATTATTATTATTTGTTTTTTTTGTGGCTTATATATATCTGGAGCGGAATGGAATGGAGAAAGCACACCTTTCGAGGAAAGCGGTTATTGCTTGTTACAATGTGAGTAATACGATAGTTTATGGCTTGTCTGCTGCTGCTGCTGTTTGAGTCTGTGTGTTTGTGCTGTTGTAAGCGCGCACCAAGACCAAACTAAAAAAAAACTCTCCGTATATGGGTGGTATGTAGGTAGGTATATCAAAATATCTAAATACGATGTATGGAACATAAATGGTAAAATTGTATAAACATGCCTATCCACAATTTGGCTGAATTGTTTTGAACGCTATATATCCTTGCGGGTTTATCTGAGAAGAGAGAAAGAGATGTGGTGGTGGTGGCGGTGGAAAATTTGATGTGAATAGTTGTAGTAGCCTGATTATACGGTATTCGGTCCTGCGATGATGATACTACTTTTACATTTTACTTCACTTTACACGCATGTAGTGTAGGTACCATATAATGTATGTATGTATATCCATCTAAAAATGATGCAGTCCATGGTGTTTTATTCTCTGGAGAGACAACCGGGCACTCTTCTGAGCAAAGAAGCGAAATTGAGAATCGTGTACTTATATTTAGCCGTACACGATATAACACTCGACTAAAAAGTTGAGATAAAGATGAAGACAAACTCAAAACACACACATGACTTGGAAATAATGTAGCAAAGGGAATACACACACACACAACCAAAAAAAATAAAAATACAAAATCCACTTCTACCACAACTTTCACTGCTCTGATACTATACTGGGGCTCCTCCTGCGGCCGCCAGCAGCAGAAGCAGGAAATGTCCAGGTCAAAATAAGAAACGGCTCATAAATCATAATTGTGGTAATCCAGGTATGAAGCTGGAATGTGGCAGGCGACTAATAAATATACTTTACTTACATGCTATTCCTACTTTCTACACACACACACACAAGCAGTCGGATCAGGATTTTCTCCCTCTCCTCTTATTTTATATGTCACGTCTTGGGATGAAATAGTAAAAAAATACACCATGATTCTCTCTGGCTGCTGGATTCCACCTCCGCATCGGGAGTTGATGGTGGGTTGGTTAGTTGGAGGTGATATCATGGTGGTGGAGGAGGAATTGATACACTTTTTACGGCTTATATTCAGCAGCAGGAAGAAGAGCAGAGAATATATGCACAGTATATTGTATATGCACTCCACACAGAGAGACACCTTCACTACCAACCATACCACACTACTACTGGAGCATCAGTAGTATAACATGTTTCTTTAAAGATTGCTTTCATGGACATCGTTATTATGGCATGGGTGTATCTGACGCGGTTTTAGCTTTCTCCCCGTTTCCCACAAGTGTATATAAGAATGCAATAGAGAATAATAAATTAAGTTAGCAATGCAAATTAATGTGAGGCCAAGACGAGAGAATAAGCTCTCTACAGGGCTGCTAATAGAAACAAAGAACGAATGCGTAAGACCTTGTCCGTAGTAGCAAAAATCTTCATGCTCTATTATTGATTACACTACAGAACACACGTACCTATGTACATACAAAATATTTGATGATAAGCTTACTCTTCCAACGGATATTTTTTTGAAAGAAAAGTAGGCTGACATGACATGTGGAAGGTCAAAGTAACTCTCGCTGGGGCCACTTTACTCTGATCATCATCACCCCCTTCCCAATCTAACCGAAAAAACTCTAATACTAATAACATGTATATGTAGCTACTACATTATTTTCCATTGTATTGTCCATTTTACTTGGCAATAGAAGTGGTGGTAGTAGCGCGGTTCCAAAATACCTATTTAAATGGGAGAGTATGTATACAAGGCCCTCACTCTGCTTTTCGAACACGCCAAACAGCCCAATATAGCAGTTTATAAGGAAACACCAAGGGATTTCCAACAAGGACAATATCATCATCACAAAAAGCGCGAGAGAGAGACCAACAACAACGACGATAGGATGGTCTATTTTCTGCGGAGGAATGATAGAAACAAGCGTCCAACAACACAGTATTGCATTATATTTTTGCTTGCAGGCTCAAGTATGGTCTTCTTTGTGCCGCTTTTTTGCTACTACTACTAGTATAAAAAAAACTGCTGAAAATACTTGAGCCATATAGGTAGACATACATACACAATACCAAATACAGACAGACACACACATATATATACCACCAACAACCGCCATCATCACTACAACAGCCAGTATAATATGTGCTGCTGCTGCTGCTGCTGCTTGTACCGCTGTTTGTTTCTAGTTTTATTGGGCACAACGTCAAAATTTTTGTGTCGTAATTTGGACCGGCATCTCAAGGGAACTTATTTGACTGCAACTAATGGTGGGCTGCGATATCAATCCCAATTCCGTTTCAACTCTCTGGAGGCCTCTTTCCCATGGCCCTGCTGGGCTCCTTCTCCGATGACTTTCCCATTGATGATGATGACGATACTTTTGCGTTTGTTTCTCTCTCTCTCTCTCTCTCTCATCTCTGTATATACATATGTACGTGTTCCTCTTCCTTCCTCTCTTATTTCCCTGTGTTTTTATTTGGACTCTGTGATGTCTGTTATTGTTCTAAGCATGCAACTTTATACTATTTGATGCTTGATCCAATGAAAATCTTGCTAATAATAAAACGTCTCTTGTATTATTCCCCATTCTTTTCTCTACCTAACCTAATGTTCTTAATAGATTCCCAATTCGATGTTCCAACAAAAAAAAACTCTGAACTGTGTTTCCACACTACTATCACTACTGCTCCGATACTACTCCTCCACCTCCACTCCTCTAGTGCTACTTATACATACACGAACAGACAATGTTGCTTTTACATTATCATCGTGTCTTGTTCAACTTTCAAATGTTTTTCTGAATGGATATCATGTTTCCAACAACGGCATAGAAGGCTATTTAGAGAGAGAAGTTTATTCCGTGTAGTGGTATTATTATTACTCGGCCACTAGCTATTCTTTTACTGAAAAGTGGTAATAGCGAATGAATAGCAAAATGTACCTACAATTGTATATAACATATATATTGGTTTATGCAATTCACTCAGTTCAGCTGCTGCTCAATAGAATTTCCTCTGTAATGTTTACAGAACTGATGGGATTCCAAGCAAATAGTATATATAGTTGGTTGGTAGGTTGCTGGCCTTAATATCTCTCTCTCTCTCTCTCTCTCTCTCTTTTGCTATCTATCTTCACATTTACTATTATATTGTTGAAGTAACAACATTCTTAATTCATTCGCAGGGCTCATACTACAAGCTCTTCTACGACTTTTTTCGATGAGTTCACAAAGAAAATGAGTATCGAAATGAAGTTGAATGAGTTGAATTGCTGAATGAATGGGTGTACTTTCAAATAAAAGTTGATCTTTGATCTGCTCACTCACGTACAATAAATTCCGGACATTTTTGTTTATTGTACCGAAGAAATATATTACACAGATAGAGAGAGAGAAAGAGAGAGAGAGAGCGATTGGTATAATGTAAAAGAAAGGTTTTTCTCATCTCAATAAAAGCTCAATAATTTTCTTTTGTTTCAAATAGCTGGAGGTGCTTCATTCTACTATACCATCCTCCTATGCCACATATAAGTTTTTCCCTCGATCTCTTCATGATTCTCCTGTACATTTACATTACATTAAAATATCCATTTCCACTTTAATGTTTCTACAATATACTCATAACATACATACGTGTAGAATTTTTATCTTATGATTTTCTGCCAGTGTAGTAGTAGTGTGTCTAAAACTTTACGACAAAACCCGCTTTACTTCTTTGGATTGGAACTCTATATACATTTTTAGGCATTGTTATGATTACGTTAGCTATTTAAAGCACATGCCGAGTACTTACATCCGCATACCACCTCACCTCTCTCTCTTTCTGTTCCGTTTTCATTGTATTTTGCTTTGTCTTTTTGCTTTGAGAGAGAGAGTATGAGGTGACTTGGCATTGTTCCCTGGAAAATCCTCCAAAAGCTCTCACTTATTACATATACGTTTTTCATCTGGTTGCGGATATGACCCTTTTTCTTCATTGAGGTGCAATGCAGTGGGTCAAATGCCAATTTTAAGGCACAAGAGATACTCTCTCTTCTCTCTCTCTCTCTTATTCATGTGTACATTTACACATACACACATTTTCTCTCTTCTTTTCTCTTCTGCTGTTCACCTTTGGGAAACATGAATAAAAAGCAAGTATGTGAAGAACACGGCACGAAATTAGCTCCAGCTCCCATAGCACTTGGCCATAAAACTTTACACTACACTGCTTATCATCGGATAGATGGATAGAGAGAGAGCAGAGAAAAGAGGGATGTGATGAAGAGGATGATAACAATACGCGGTGCCCTGTGTTTCGTCTCTGTGTGTGTATATAACCATATATGTAAATTCAAATACATCAAGAAATGCGACGGCCGATACTCTTACTGATGCGTCAAGTGTTTTCAGAAAATGAGGGAGAGAGAGAGAGAAAAAATTGTATATGCATGCAAACGAAGTTGATGATGGGGATGACGATGATCACGATGAAGTTATACTTTTACAGAAATACACAGCAATAACTGGAGATACAACAAAAGCAGCAATTCCTCTTTTACCTTTCTCCGGCAAGACCTGGCCTGGTACTCCAAGCTTGCCGTAAGGAATTTAACCTTTTCTCACGTCAACATGTTCTTCAGGTCATTTGGGAAATGATATGTGTTGTTGCTCAGCATATGTGTTTCTCTCTCTCTCTCTCTCTCTCTC
Organism: Zhuqinia jingwanae; assembly: GCA_027744095.1. NCBI lineage: Eukaryota > Metazoa > Arthropoda > Collembola > Entomobryomorpha > Paronellidae > Zhuqinia > Zhuqinia jingwanae. The sequence continues at coordinate 65,594 of JAHZNC010000721.1, read as the reverse complement.
CTCACACACACGCAAACAAACTCACTATCCTTTACGTACCTTACCGCTTGTACTTATAAGTTATCTTTCTGTTTTGTTGCAATCACCTGAAATCATAGTTAAGATATGAACAGAATAAAAAAAAAACGTGGTCTGACGTGTTAGCCGCAGCAACAAAAAAACTAGAAAACCTTAAATACAGATGCCTATAAGCCTACCTATACTTTCGCTTCAACAATAACTTTGAAACTTGTTTAAGAGTAGTATTTATATGTACGTAAAAAAAGCGAATAGGCGACCAAGAAGAGATGAGCAAAGATGACTTTATGGCTTGGGAGGAATAAATGTATATGCTTTGGAATTCCTCGCAGATTTGATTTTTCTTGTAAAAAAAAGTTAGATAGGGTTGGATAGCGAAGGAGACGAAAAAGCATAAATGATAATACAAAAGGAATAAAAACTGGAGAATGGAGAAAGAAGTAGACGAAGAGGGAAGGTGTGTGCATTTGTAGTGTGGAGTATAAGCTGCAGACTAGAGAGCAGCTATATAGCGCGCGCAAACACACACTACCCAAGCACACCGTTTTTCTCCCAGTTGTTGTTTATCATGAAAGTCCCAAGGAACCTGTACATTATTCTTGAGATGTTTTGGGGAGACAGTTTAATTAACGAGTGTGATTAGAGTCCGTGAGGAGAGACTTGACTTTCTCTTCTTATTTATACCAAAACCTTTAGCTCTCCGGTAGCACACACACACAACACAAAGCAGTTCTTGGTTGGTTTTCTATGCATTCTTCCTAGACTTTCTACTGGGGATGAACCTGGGTGTATGCGTACAAGCTTTTTGTGTGTGTGTGTGTGTGTGTGTGTGTGTGTGTGTGTAGTTTTTTATGTCGACTGTCTAGAAAAGTGCTAAACTTGAAGTTTTAGCAGATTTAGAATTTCTTGGGAGCCTTCTCTCACTAACAAATAATGCTTTTTTTACGAATTATTCTTCTCAATGATACACGGCTAGCATAATATAAATGTTATATACTTGAAATGCATATATATGTGCTTTTGTTTAAATGTACGTACGTCATCTTTTTCATACACTCACGATTTACATGTGTAATACCTGGAGATCAGAAACGCCCATTTTTTATTCTGTGACTGGAAGACGAGAGCTGAGACGACCCAACAAGTTCTCTAGAGAGGTTCCCTGTAAAATATATTGCCTCACACTCATACACCAGCAGCAGTTGACATTCTCCTCCAGCACCACTACCACCACCATGATGATGTAATGGGGCTGTCTGTGATTTGAAAAGTGGTATGTATGTACATACATATACACTCATGTGCTTGTTCCTTCTTCTTCTTCTTCTCTCTCTCTCTCCTGCAGTGTAAATGGCACACACATTTCATGTTTCACTTTTGATGCGGCAATTTACCCTTCCTTCCTGTTTCCGTTATGGTTTTCCTAAGATGATGATGCTCCTCTTCCTCTTAACCTAAACCTCTCCACTCCAGTAGCAATAGCACTAATCACACATGCACAAGTATTGTTATCTCTACACTCACTCCCACTCTATTCACCCTTTTCTCCTTTTACTGAGGTTTTTGTCGATGTTCACAGGGAAAATGCCAGAGGAGTGATTTAATTCGACATTTAAAACGTGTCTTTTTTATGCTTCTCCTTAAAGAGAAGAGCAAAAGCGAAGCAAATCTCATATCCCAGACACACACAAAATGTGTGTACAGAGTACAATGTATTCACTTTTATTACGTCATTTGAAAAATGTGTTCATTTACAAATAATTTTTGTTTAGATCATTTCGCTACAACACAACGCAAAACACACTTGCTACAGGCGAAATAATAAATTCATTACAATCACATCAAGTAAAGTGGCTCCATATCATATGCTACTTGGGTTAGAGAGATTGGAAACAAAGATATATGCGATGTTTGGATAAAGGTAAAAAGATTGTCAACTCTCTCAGTAGACAGGTGATTTCCCAAAGCAAGGTTCATTGCTTTTATTACAATTGAGCAGAGAAAAAAATACTCGAAAAGAGGTTATGTAAAAACTACACACCACCACCACATCACGCATGCATATTATAAACTACTATTACTACTGTGCATATATATATATGTGTGTGTGTGTGAAGCTGTATGAAAAACGGAGTTTTAGTGTTACTGAACACAATTACAGTTGGGAATTCAAAAGACAACGACGAGCAGAAAAAAAAACGGAAGAAAGGAAAGAAGAACAAGAAGAAAAAAATGAGATATCAAGTGTTGAAAAAATCACAAGGGATGTTAGCGAACTAGCAAGATTATGTCATGTAGAAAATGGTGATAGCACAATATGTCTCCTTTCTCACCAGCAAGAAAAAACCTGGGGAAATCTCAAGAAAAACACAATAATCATCATAACGATGATGCTCATTTTTATGCAGAATAGAAGCAGTAGGAGGATATGTATAAGTGGAAAATGGAACAAAAACACACACACAGATATACAAAAAAATGGACAAAGAAGAAAGACAAAAGGACAAAAAAATCAACCTTTTTTTGCTGGGCTGCTGCGGGGATGATGAAGGTGTCGTATGTCTTAAGATAATATTTCGCTGTTTTTTCCCTTGCCTTATAAACATGGTACTGTGCCACCATCAGGAAAATGATGATGATGATGAGACTGTCACACTGTGACTCTAAGGCACACACACACACACACACAAGGTATATATCAGTAGGAAGTAGTAGTATAGTATATCAAATGCACGTTCTATTGGGGATAACTGACTATTGTACACACTGAATACTGTGTAATATGCAAAACAAAATCCATGTAAACTGGAGAAAAGAAAGAAAGGTAAGTGAACGAACACAAAAGAGTGAAGGAGTAGTAGCAGTATGCAGCAGCAGCATAGCATAAAAACGGGAGACAGATCGTAGACAAATTGGACGTTAGGATGATGTTCCATGTGACAAATTCCTGTTTCGCCCCTCTGTCTCTCTGTCTCTCTCCTTTTCTCTCTCTTTGCATTCGTCTCCTATGCCATTTCTCTCTGTAACACTTTGGAAATATGCATACTTATTTTTTCGTCTCTTGTGTCACCTTTTCATTTGCTTATGGAGGATACCGGTAAATAAGTATAAAATATTGTATATAAAACATATATTCGCATTAATATAGAAGTAGTAGTAGCAGCAGTGGTGGATGAGGAGGAGGAGGAGGTGGTGGTAGTAGTAGCAGCAGCTCAAAAGTCCCTTGACAATTCCGCAGGCAAAGTCGCTCCTGTCTACCATCATCCTTCATGAATACGAGCATATATACATATACACTTACTTACACTTATTATGATGTATATATGCCCATATACTGAAATGCTACTTATTTTTTGGTCACAGTATTAAATTCACAATATACTTTTTTTAAACTTATATCCATTACCATTATTATTATACTCCTCTTTATGAAAAGAGGAGAATTTGAAGTAAAATGTACATTTTTGATGGTTTGGTGATGCCGCTTGCGCCGGAGGTGGAATCCATTGTTGTAATAATAATAGTAATATTGTAATACGAATTGTGTAGCGTGTAATGTAATGTGTATGTGGTTCGTTTTGTTAGTGTTAAGATATACTTAACCTCATTTTGCAAATGATTTTAATGGTACCATTGGAATGTGTATTATAAGTTTATTGTATGTATACATGTTTTGTGCATTTTTACGTAACTTTTACTTTAATACATCAATCCCATATTCCCAATGCGTTAAAGTGAAAGGCTCAACTCGACAGCCGACTGCGACGACATGAACTCAAACGTTTTGGCCACTGATTACATACATGACTTTTTCTGTGTTTTTCTACTGGTGCTGGTGTGGTATGAGGTCCCTTTGCATCTTCTTTAAACTCCTTGCCAGTAAGCAATTTTCTTAAATTCTCGTGAGGCTTGTGTTGTAGTTTGTAGTAGGCTGGAGAGAAGAGATGCATGCCTGCAGTAAGTAACACGGACAAAAGACGCAGAAACAAAAAATACAAAGCAAAAAAAAATTGTTCACGGATTCGTTGAAAAAAAACATTGACGATATAACATCTCGAGAATATTTGTGTAAAAAAAGCATCTTTAAAGAGTACAGAAAAAATGGTATTGTAAAAGCATACGAGAAATACGATAGTACAACTCATTTTCCCCCGAAAAAAAAATTTCTTGTTACTTCATAACTTTAATTCCTTCTAAAAACAAAAGAGTGCGCGTAAAAGTCAAGCCATTGTACTAAATAGTGAATTTTTACTTGCATCATCATTTTGCTTTGTTTTTTGCATTGTCTTTTAGTAGTGCAATATGAATGAATAGTACACGGTCATCATGAAGTGGTCTGTGGTAATCATGGTACTAGTAGCAGCAGTAGTGGTATAGCACTGTGTATGTAGAACATACAATGGTAGTTGTTTAGTAGTGATATTGTTGTTGGTGTCACAGTCACAGTTGCCTCGTATCTGATTACAAGAGTGATCATCAAGGCTTTGCAAGGGCTTCTCTTGGGGATTCCCTGGGACCAAATGTATCGTCTTCCTGAATAATGATTAACTCTGCAAAATGATGTTCTCTTCTGGGAAATAACATTTCTCTTCCCGTAACGTACTACTACGTGCATTGCACTATATACATACCTACATATATATGCATGTATGTATATGTTTGGCATAACGGCATATTAACGGTTATTATTTACAACTGCTGCTATTCTGCAGTTTCTTGTGGCTCTCTCTCTCTCTGCCTTCCTCTGTGTGTCTGTTTTCGCTTCTATTCATAGAATTGGATGATGTTGATGTTGACGATGGTCTTCTTCCTCCTCTTATTCTGCTGCTGTGATAAAGTCATATAGCCATGCAATGATGTTATGGAATGTAGGTAATGTGCATTATGAGCACTTGAATTCCCATTCCTGAGTATAAAATTGATCTCCTCTGGAGCCTCCTCATGCCTATGTTTTTGAATACATAAAAGTTATTATATTACCAAAAACTCATAGTATTTCTGCAATATCACTACTTTATATACTAATATAGAGTGATATAAGAGTAGTTGTTGTTATGTCTGTCTCTCTGTGTTGTGTTGTGTTGTAGGAGTTTTTTCAGCTTTATGTGCGACGTGCTAAATAACTTGGGAATTCATAAGCTACTATAATGGTGACGGTGGTGGTGGTGGTGTTGGTGTCGATGCTGAAAATTTTACACGCTATGCGCCATTACATCACATTTCGTTACACTTTTGCTCATGTTACAAATATGTACATACATATGTTTCCATTCCATGTTTTTCAGTACGCAATCCACCAACATCCAACCATCCGTATGATAAATATCTGCATGTTGGCATGTTGTTCAAGATTATGATGATAATTTTTTAGCCGGATATTGTTTACCTTTAGAAGTTGATGAGCAGTGGATTTTCATAGGCTGTTCAGATTATTGCGTTATTTTACGAGGGCGCGTAGGAGCGAACAGAGAAGAAGAAATGTGAAATGCGCTCGAGTAATTTGTAGAGAAGCCTGTTACAAGAAAAAGAATAATAATAGTACAATAATCCAATTTCTTTTCAAAAGAAACGGTTGCGCGCCTCTCCTGCGTTGGTTGTCGATTTTGTTTGTCTTATAGATCTGCTGAATATCTCATCAAATTGTCATTTATTACTTTAAAAAATGAGAGCACAAGGCGAAGTGAATCTATCGCACTTTGCCTCGTCGAAAAACAAACAGTAAAAAAATATGATTACAGCACCAGTAACAAAAAAAGCAATATCTTTTTTTTTACTTGTCAATTTTCTAATCCATTTTTTTCATTTATGATTTTCTAGTTTGGATTGGATAGCTATTAAAAATGGGTCCCTATGTATCTATTTGTATATAACATATGTATGTACATATGGTATACCTCTGCCCTGTTTGCCCTATCTACCTTTCTCATTTATGAAAAAAGCGTAAAAAAATTCAATCTGTTTTTAATATGCGCCCCGTTGTGATAAAACGAAGTTTAGTTGCCTGAAAAACGGTTTCATCCTTTTTTATTGTCTCGCATACAATTTCTTTTAAAAAAATGATTTTTCTCCTACTTGCGTTCCATGCACCAAGTCAAAATGTTTCGAGAAAAAAAGCAACAGCAGAAGCAGCAAGTAGACATATAAGAAAAAAAGATAACTTTTATTTTCCAGATCAATTTTCAAAGATGACCAAAATTTATGTAGAACGAAAGCACTTACCGTTCAGTCGGATGATCATAAAACAGCTACTTGAATTAAACTTTGAAAAGTACACACTCTTGTGAAGTGAATTAAAAATGAGCTACTCAAAATGCATCTCAGGCGTATAAAAAAAAGCCAAAAAGTTCCATCACATACATGCACACAACTCACTATATACTATATACTTAATAAAACAACACAAATGAAATGTGACAAGAGCTCGGAGGTCTCGCATGTATTTTATTTTCCTCGCAGATTTTTTAATAGCATTTTAAAACGTTCAATGCCGTAAGTATTTACAATAATTTAAAGGGAAAACTGCTTTTGTGCAAGGGAAATGGACCATAGGTAAAGGAGTCTATTTTACCTCTGTGTTGTTATAATATACTCGACTGTCACTTATTAATAATATGACGGGTATATATGTATATATGTAATGTCATTATAGCACCAGGGGATTATATATACATACATATCTATCTTTTTTTCTCTGGGTAATTCGACAACAACATCATCATCATCATCATCCTCATTGCGACGTATGTGTGTTGAATGTGGAGAAAAACAAGACTTGATTGAGAAAAAAGAGGAGAGATGATGATTATTATTACATACATAATATATTGTGCTGCTGTGTATCTGATGATAAGAGTGATGATGATGATGATGATGATAATGCTGTTTGGTGATTATGATATAAACTAAAGGAGGCAGTGCAATGGGAGGAGGGATAATAATGAAACGAAATATTTTTATTACTTATGTTCATAGAATTCGGGCGAGACTCTAAAGCTCTCTCTCTCTCTCTCTCTCTCTTTAGGTTTGCCTATTATTGTATGGGTAGTTCTTTTTCACTTCTTTATCTTTTTTCTATCGTTCCAGCTTTTGCACCAACAACAACAGCAGCTACATCACCGTCATCATCATAGCATCACCACCACACCACGTGTGATTGTGATATTATTATGCTTTTTAGCTACATTGTTGATTATTATTATGAAAAGAGAAATAGATATGTGACGAAGATACACAGGCATACGTACAAGAAGAGAGTGTGTGAGAGAGAGAGGGAAAGAAAAAAAAGAAAAAAAACTGAATTGGTAGAAAAGCAACTGGGAAACCAAACAGAGAAAAAAAAGAAGTGGTAGCCCTGCGGAATTAGGATCACTCTCTATTGAATGTGTGCCTGTGTCTGCACGCTGCATTCTGTCCTCCTGTCTTATATGTGGGCTGCGTAATACATCCAGAGAAAGAGAGAGAGAGAGACAAAAAAATCAGTATAATAGAAACTGCACGAAGGGTGCATTAAACATGGGTAGGCGGGGGGTCGTAAGTTTTGGCCGGATGGAATCTCAGCATGAGGTCGCATGGGCTCCTATGGCGGGGACTCGAGCTCCTGCTGTGCCCACCTAAGGCCCTGTCGCACTCCCTGCTGTTGAGAACTCAATTCACTTACCAAAAAAATATTTTCTAGGAGAGGATGACGGAGTTTTATGCACATATAATAATAACTCTTCCACATATATTCAATACGCAACTCTTCCATATACGTATATTATGTGTGTACCTAATAATATACTTCTCGTCAAGGGTTTCATGGAAAAAATCGGTTAGTTTCCATCCATTATTTGCAAAGTGAAATAAAAACCATTCCAATCTCAATTTTTTTTGAATGGGAGAAGATGGGAGAACACAACAGTACATATCGACATTATCATCATCATCATCATGTCATGATCACTGATTACATTTTGAATGCATACGTTTTATTACAATTACCTGCCCTTTTCCATCAATCCGTCCGTTTATTTTTTCAATTTCAAATTGACAGAATATATTCATGGTGAACAAAAGCATGCTTTGATTTTCTTTGGACATCTGTTATTAGTTATTATATTATACTCTTCCATTAATATTCAAAAAAAATATATAAATTGCAATATTATTGAATATTTTAACATTAACCAAAAAATTATGTTTTTTTTTCTTGTATCACCACCATTTCTTCTGCCATCAACTTGGTAGTAAATACGCACAACGTAGTAAAATAACCAGAGAATCTATATCACTGAAAATAAAACTCAAAAGACAAGCAAAGTTAGTAGCATCGTTGCCATTATCCTCTAATCTATTCGCTCCTTCCCATCTTCTTCATGGGCCATTTTCTTATTGAAATGAAAAGGCATTAATGCATGTTGTGCTCGCAGTGGTGGGCAACTGGTTGTCAGTATGGATTTCACAGCAGTTCCATTCGATTTTTTTTTCTTCTTTTTCTCTCTCAATTTTTATATAATACTCATCTTCATAATGACTCTGGTGATGACGATGATGACTTACCTTTTTTTCATTTTTATGACTTCATTTTCAACTTTGTAGAGAGCTCAATAACAACGTTCGCTTGGAGCTTCTTCTTGGATTATGTTTATTATGTAGCATGAATGTACCTGTTTGATGAAATCATCATCATGTTATGTTTTTTAGCCAAGTAAACAGTATACATTATGTATGGACTCTCTATTATTCTATTCTATATATTATACTGGGCTCAACGCAACAAAATAAATGCTGTGTAAATGTAAGCTATATAATACAGAAGAAAAAAACATGGTTGTTGAAGACACTGACACTGCAATTATTTCCTGGAGCGTCAAGCAGCACAGAAGCTTCAAATCTATTATGATTATGCTTATTATTGGGTTGCTCCTTTTTTAGGTTTTTTTTCTCTCTCTACCTGTTGTGCAAAATCGATATATAAGTTTATGTACATACATACATGCATGTTTCTATACACAAACTACTACACATATAATAGCTATCGTATTTCTTACTTCATAAAATATACACGGAACGACACTGCAAAATGATGTAACGCTCAACTATTTATGAGTGCTGTTGTCTTATACATTGTTTCATAAATGTTTCATTGGTTTAGTATAATATATGTACCTACATGTGTATATATATATATATATGTATGTATAGTACAGGGAAATGTGTATATATGCATACCTTTAATAGATGTATAATGTACTTTGTTGTTTGTATTACTTTTGGTTGGACATTTTGGAACCAGTTTACTTATGTGTTTGTGTGTTTTTGCATTAGTACATGATGTTCTTCTCTGCAGAGTTGTAGATATTTTTCTTTATTGCAAAGTGCGTTATTAAAACCAAAAATGGTAGTAGAGTGTGGTGGAATGTACGGACGTTAGGTTACGTATGTATACATGCACTCTTTGACAAAGCTTATTTTCTCTTCTGCGTCTGCCACTACTGAAATGTCTTGTCTCTCTCTCTCTCTCTCTCTCTCTCTCTCTCTCTCCAGAGAAGAGTATAAAGGCGGTAGGGAACCCCGGGAATTTATTATTAATTAATTTATGGTGATATAGGGCTCCCAAGGCGGATGCAAATCGGCACGAAAGGACAGTTTCCGACTCCCATTCCACGTATTCTCCTGGATTAATGCTGCCATTGGGCATGAAATGTTTGCACACTTTTATTTCCTATCAACAACATACATACACACACATACACACTCACCGACAACGACGACAAGAGAAGGGGTAATAATACTGCGTCTAAAGTTGTATTAACTGTCACAACGAATATCGATGATACTCTCTTTCTTTCTCTATACTTCTCTTGTGTGCTTAGATTAGCTATTTCAAAGAGAAAAGAGTGCCAGTAAAATTGTTCTTATAGAAAGCATGCATACAAAACCATAGTCTCTCTCTCTCTCTCTCTCTCTCTCTCTCTCTCTCTCTCTCTCTCTCTCTCTCTCTCTCTTCAGCTCATAATAAAACAACACAACTACTACTCCAGAAATGAAAATGTGTTTTTACTTGATGGTATTTATTATCTGATGGAATGTACATATATTTATGTCTATAGAGGGAATGGTAATAATAACAGCTACTCAATCGATTTTAGAAAGAGGAACAAGTGTGAGGAGTTAATGCTGGGTGCGGTATAATATATATGTACATATAGTGGCGATGTGCTTTTTTGTGATGTATATAAAGCAGCTCATTGTCAGAATGGCAGTTTCATGTAAAAACTTATACTTGTCTACTATAATAATTACATATACAGTATAATATATACAATACTTGCTGAAGAGAATGTGACATTTTCTTATCACTTTTCTTCTTTGATAGCTTTCTTTATAATGACACAGGATGACTTGAATACTACACCGACCGAGCAAACAGAAGGACTACTGGTATTTAAAACAGAAAACGTTTAAACTCAACATGTATGTGTATATAAGTATTATACTGATAATAGATAATATTGTAATCAACATTATGACTACCTATGCATTACGCAGATATGCACGAAAAAATGTACATACCTAATACTTATTTCATCAAAAACCAGTTGACAGCACTTTTTTTTAAATATCTTGGCACATGATATGATAATACAAGGCGAAAATGTCACGAGTGACTAATCCAACTTCAATTTTTACCAGTTTAAGAAGCAAACTTTTTTCTTCTATTCATGAGGAACTCTTCTTTCAACTCAAGTTACACAATAAAAAATGAAATGGTAAAAGTCCAAAAACTGCTAGTATGCCATACTCACTCGGCATGTTCTGTTTACATGACGTTACTTAGAAAAAATTGAATAGTTAGTTAACTGATACATACATACATACATGGATGTGCAGTTTCTCAATTTTCAAGTTGACTAGGTATATATTACAAGTCAGCAGGCTTATTCGGAATAACAATACTGGGTACTTTTTCTAGTTTTTTTAGTTATGACTAATATTAAGATTTCCCAGAGAAGAGAGCATATTTGCCGCAGCAGTTCAGTTAGTTAGTTAGTAGATGAGTGGATATGTATATTAAAAAAGTACACAGGCATGTTGGTTGATGACGGTATATAACATTTTCTTCTTCGTCGTCTTCTTCTTGTTCATATGAAAGTCTTTCTGATTGCAGTGTGTTGGTCCCTAGGAAAACGAATAATTCCCCAGGCAATGCTAAAAAGTATTAAATCTCGAATTTCATTTCGGCACATTTTTACTGCTTTCTCTCTCTCTCTCTCTCAGCTATAATGTAAGAAGAAGACACAAACGATAGAGAGAGAGAGAGAGAGAAGGAGAGTTGTTGTACATGCACAAATATCAACCATGAACATTGCTACTGGAAATGTTCATAAAAAGAATACAATGCTGGTAGTAGTGGTGATGGTTGTGATATAACTACATATACATATATACGACTCAACTGCTCACATCAGTTTAGTTATTTTACTCGTTAGCTTTCTTCTTTTCGTGGCTAAACTCACAAAAAAACTACCACCTCCTCCACCACTACCACCACCACCATCAGCTTTTCTCCATCTTTTTTTCTTGCCCTTTTACTTAAGCTGAACTTTGTGAATTACTTTAGACTTCATTTGCCATCTAACAAGTTTATGTATGCTGGTTAAGTATATGCACAAGACAAACTATACATAGTAGTAGTAGTGGTGGTGGAGGATTGTGTGGGTATGTGTTGTAATAGTGTCGAGTTTTAAATGCTCATCCAGTCTCAGTCTCCTTCCTCCTCACCCCGTTTGCCACCACCACCACTCACATAATAATATTGTGTTGATCATATGTATGTATGTGTCTATATACATGCTTGGTTTGATATAAGACACTACTACACTGTTCATCGTGTATAACATTTAACTCCACTTGTTTGCCCTCTGTCTCCTCCAAATCCAATTCATACCGTTTTATTTTCTCTTTTTTCTCTTTTTTTGCTCTCTTTTGGCAGACACCTATATGAAAAGGTCTCCAAAGATTTCTGTCCAATTCCTTCTCATCTCTCGACCTTTATTTCACTCGACACTCTTTCTCTCTCTCTCTCTCTCTGCCCTGCTACTATATAGTATACAATATACCAAGCAGAAAAATAAACTATGTAATAATATACCACATATATGTATCCTCTCATCTACCATTTTGCTCCTCCCGCCTTCTCTACTCCTTCCCGTTTAGGCACACACAACACATAAGCGCCTACCTTTTTTTAGAGAGAAAAGAGAAAGTAAAAAAATATAAAGAAATTTTAATAGAGTCACTCTTGCTATATATTGCTTCTCAAGTACCAAGAAGTATAAACACGCTTGTGTGAGAGTGTGACAATTGGGAGGCGAGATGAGCAAAAAATGAGATTGAGAGAGAGAGGAAAAAAAACTTTATTTTTTCTCTCGTTCTTTGCTAAGAACATTTAAAGACTTTGCTGTTTCTCATTTTTAAAGTACATTCCTACAAAATAAGTATCTGTGCATAATCCATATAAAAAGTTTTTGTCGTGGTGGAGCTGGAGGTGGTAGGTTTTTTGGCCTGAAAATAAATATATGTATACAAGAAATAAAATGTAGTACATTTGTTTCCCCATACAATCTGCCTCGTTCACCCTAACCCTCTCCCAACAGCAAAAAAAAATACAACTTCTTGATGTTATTTGTTTGTTATTACTGCTATTGTTGTTGTTGTTTTTGTTGTATAGAGTTGTTGTTTTTTCATTCGTCGAATGAGTTTTTCTTCTTCCTGGAATTACTTATTATTGTCTCCACCTCACCTCATCTTATTTGCTTGTTAGTTCATTTAAGCAGATTTTATTGTTAGTTTGATGATAAAAAATAAGGTAATATTACTTTTGTAATATGCTTTCTTCTGGAGTAGGTCCCTCTGCTTATACTTTTTTATACTGAGAGCCATATTAACTCGTATTATTGGGTGCGATAACATAATACCCATATATTCTTGGCATCGCTCTTCATCTCTATTTTGTTATTACCTGGAGAGCTGTGTAGGTGACGACGTAAGAGAGTAGTAGATTGGATGAGCCAAGTTTTTAAATTAAAGAATATAATGTTTTGTCAAATATTGTGTAAAAATCACATCTCAAGATAAACGGATGATGCAAATGCTGACAAGCATGAGATTTCTCATTGGTGGAAAGAAAAAGAATTAAAGATAATAACATAAAAGTACTCACAGGACGTTTATTAGAAAAAAGAAACTAGGGTATATTCTTAACTAACTTTGACGCCGTTAATATTTCCTATTTACATTTTGAAGCACTATTTCTTGATAGGTATTTTCAACGTTAGATCTATGTACTAAGTTGATGGATATAATCAGTAATACGTTACCGTTAATAATTACTAAATGTCCAAACCAAATCGAGGTTAGTTAGATATCCCTTACAATTTGATGTGAAATTACACAACTGGACAATAAGTCAAGCAATCATATACGTAAACATATATGAAGTCACTTCAGGGGGTGTTAGATAAAGATATACTCAACAACGTATTCTGAAGTAAAAAAAAGTACCCACCACAAACAAACAGAGAATTGTAGCTAAAAGCTAAACTAAAAAGTCAATAGAAAGAGCTCATACTCAAAATTATTTAATTGCCTAATCTAACCATGAAATACATTTGTGCATACGACAAATAACTGTCATTCGATCGTGTGTTTATGGGAAAGCAAAAAGAATTAAAGAAAATCTTGACTGGAAGCGGAATCAAATCAGCATCATCCCCAAATTAAGTATAATATCGTTTCTTTAGTGTATTTAGAAGGAGTATGTAAGAAAGAAAAATTAGTATATAAATAGAACTTTTAAAATGTCCACATTATACGTATAGCATACATAGCTTCATTTGATGATCATGTATACACACATACCATCACTTTGTATGCTTCCAAGCGTCACACAGTCATCTACATTATGGAAGAAGAATAAGCATGGTGGAATGATGGTATGGGGCGTGTGTATTCTTCTTCTTCTTCTTCTTGAGGTGGAATTCCCCTGGCAATTAAAACCCATTTCGGCGTGTGTACCGTATTTTCTCTCTTTGCATCTTGAAATGATAATTCTGGGCAATTTGGGCTCGCTATTAGATTTCAGACCGCTGTTGTCATGCCGACTACTCTCCCACAAGGCTCTTTCCTCAGTGCTATTTTCTCAATGTGATTAATGCCACTTGTCCCTTGAGGATTCCCTCTTCCCGGCTCTCTCTCTCTCTCTCTCTCTCTCTCTCTCTCTCTCTCTTCTTGCTCACATCTCACTCTTCTTCTTGATATGGCCTTCCTACTTGCCCTCCTCTCTACTATTTTGATGATGCCCAATATATAGTATGTACAATGCGTACATATTCCATTATATGTGTATATTATCCTCATCATGCTCCTTTCATGCTTCTCACGAAAAGGACGAAGGAGAAGATGAGAACTCAAATTCAACCACTTGTGCTGTTGTACAGCTGCTTCTACTGTATGAACTGAACATGCTATTATGGGATAAGTAGTCTGCATTGTGTGTAACCATGAGGAGCACCAAATACACGGGTTATTTCACTACACACGTAATAGTATATAATACTACCGCACTTTCCCCCTGAATTTCATGCATCAAGTTCATCATTACCACAGAAAGCAGCAGCCTTGCATGTAAGTTCGTTGCCTTTTTTGTGTACAACTTTTATGTAACTTTCTTTTCTGTCATGCCCTTGGATAAATAAATCCATCTGCTATTGCTTTGCTCGGGTTATAGTTTTCTCAACTTGACTTCTTTGCCAATGATCAATCCCCAGAGTAATGCACACACACATACGTACTTATTAGTACAAAAAATGCACACATAATCAATAATAAACAACTGTCATATTTCTGATAACAATGCTTACTAACATTCTATGATCGTGATTAAAAAATGCATGTGACAAAACCCTGGATTAACAAAACCAACAAGTTACAATGTCTTTCGTAAAAAACAAGACAAACAAGAGGAGTATACGCTCTCTGTTATAAGTTTTCTTTTTTGAAACGTAGTTAATTTTCAAAGTCATCCATCTAGCCACACACATAGACTCCAGCGAGCTGTGTGTAAAGCGTAACAAGTTGCATCATAAAATACCTTTTGTAATTTTGTGAAGGAAATACTGTGAATCCTGCCACTTTTGCTTTCCCTTGAAATTCGTCATTGTATTCTCCCTATTCTCTCCTGTCTTTCTCTGACATGTTCTCAGAATGCATGAATAAATATATATACATTTATTTCTCCTTCTCAGAGAGTGAGAGCAGAAGGTTTCTTCTCTGTGGATATTAGATCTCTGGAACCGCTTCATCTGTTCCTCTCTCTCTCTCTCTCTTGTTTTTGCATCTTCTTCTCCTCCTCATCTACAATTTCTTCAAAACAGTTTATACTATGATCCTTCTTGCTATCTCATCCTCTTTTCCTTCTGGTTAGTGTAGATGAGTTTTAATAATCTACAAGCTCCTTCTTTCTCTCACTTTCCACTTCCTCTTTTACAGCATAACAGCTGTTATCCCCTTGGGAAGACCGAGTGTAGAGCTATCCATCACAGAGTGAGTGATGGAATGTCAAGTATTTCTTTAAAATGTCCCAAGGATTACAATGTCGCACATGAGACTCGACTCTCCTTACTTACACCACACACTATCCACCATATATACCACCATGTAGTAGTAGTAGTAGTGGAGGTCATGTGCTCACTCACAGGTTACAAGGGAAGATTCTCTTCTTCTGCTTCAAATCCCAACGGTCATACGTTCTTTACGTACTTTGGGATATATATCCCTTCTACCTTCTCTCTCTCTCTCTCTCTCTCATTCTAATACTTGCTCATCTTCATCTTGGCTTTCTCTCTGGCATGACCTGCTTCTCACTACTACACACTGGTGATGGTGGTGGAAGAGCTTCACTTTTCTTCCTTTTTATTTTTATTCTCAAATGCTGACGAATTTTTGATGAGATGTCTTCTCACACAGAAGAGACTCGTATTTTACTCCAAGGTATAAAAAAATAAGTCTTTCTGGGAGATAAGTTACAGCAGCAGCAGTACAAGAGAAACGAGAGATCTATGAATGTATCTACATTAGTTAGTACAATTCCCAACAAACTTGTCCCATTTGGTAGTTAATTTTTAAAAATTTCTCTGTTATAATGATGATGATGATGAGTATAAAAGTATGCGTATACATTTTCCACAGAGTCAATCCAACTTTGTTGTAAAATAAAAATGTGTGCTATTTTGTTTATGTATGTACGAACTTATATTAACACGTAGGTTGATTTGTGGATCTGACATTCTTTTGCACCAATGTGTGTTCTTGTTCATATCATGTAGTTTTGTACAGCAGCCTCTCTCTTTTAACTTTACATTTATTTAAGTTTTTTTTCGAGTAGTGAAAAAAAACATGTGCAAAATGCAATGCAGCAGTAGTAGCGACAAAAAATATATAAAGTCCATTTTGAGGGAAGGAAGAAAGGAGTACTTTGGCTCATGTGAGTTGGGAAATTCCTCAGGGACAAAATGGACGATGAACGAAAAACTCCTAAAAAAGACTTTCTTTCTCAGCGGCAGTGGTGGTGAGCTATGACTATGCATAAAGTAGGAGAAGGAGAAGAAGAACGACAAGGAAGAAGTATAGCAGAGCAGCAGAAGCACAGCAAACGAGAAAGTCATGGATGGAATGGGCTGAGAAAATCTGTAGGGAATTGATGGGCATCTTTTTTCCAGAGCACGCCAGACCTGATTCTCAAGGGATTAAAACTAATCAAGGTTTGTCGCTGTGACAGCCTTTGTGGGACCACCTCTTGCGAAGTGTCACGCGGTGGAGGAGGAGGAGAACGACAACGACAAAAGGAGACGAAGGAGAAAGCATATATAGTCTTATAAATAGCATATATTCTACTTGCTACTACACATGTTTCCCTTTCACTTTTACAAAGTATATATATATATATATGTATAAAAGTATAAAAGTATACCGTCAAGTCAGTCGACGACTCTTTTCTCCTCAGTCAAGGAATGAAGGAGCAGCAGCAGCACAAGAAAAAGGATATTAGGACAGTAGTACTAACCCTTTGGGAAATACATGAAGGGTCCCTTATTCCCAGTTTTCCTGACTTTCTTCATTCCCATTCTACATCATATCCTGAGCCGCTGCTGATGCATACAAACTTTCTTCGTTTTTCATTCCCTTATGGGTCCAAAAACATAATATTATATAAATATACCCATACATATACATATACCTACATGCATCTCTCTCCTCTCTCTCTTCTCTCTTTGGACTACATATGTCATGTATTTATATTATTATATAAAATATAAGCATTTATTTCACAGGCAAAACTTTCATTTTCTTCATAATACTTACTCTTCTTTCACCATGCCATGCTCCACCATATAAAATAACGGTGAAAAGATAACGGAGAGAGAGAGGGAAACAGAAACTATAATGCATAAACTATGTCAACGAACTTTTACTTGGTGAAATTACGACGACAGACCCCATACGTTCTCTCTATACACAGGATTGTGGCCGCCAGCGACGTTTGTTTATATAAGATATATACGTAGATACCTTTTGGTACACATATTAAAGTCGCATCATCATATCCCGACATGCATGTCGAAACTTTTCTATTAAACTTGCATGATACATTAAATACTTTACAAATCCATCTTAGATGCCAAAGAATTCTTTAAAAACCATCAAAATTTTCCAATCCACATATTATATTATTGTGTCACATAATAATATGCAGGTAGGTATGCATATATGGAATATGGAAGATACCTACACATTTCTGGAGTTGATACATGTTTTTCGTGATACTTTTTACTTTGTCAGATAAACATATTATCCAGACATGTAAACATGATCAAATATGCATAGCACATATGATCAAATACAAATAATGAAAATTGAGTCGAATGGAAAATAATAATTTGCACGTACAAAATAGTAATTAGGTATTGTAATAATTGCAATCCATCCTACTACAATTTCAGAATTCATTCGCATTGTTTTACAACGGAATTAACAGAGTCTTGATGCTGAAGCGTATATTATATATTGATCCTCTGCTGAACTGACCAAAGCAGGAAAAGCAATAAATTTAAAGAAAGCGAAAGAGAGGACCCAAAAACCTATCTCAACTTTATCAAAAAGCCAGAGAGAGAGAGCTTGCGGCAAGTTTCCAGTGTACAGTAGTGTTAAATTTTACAACGACGCCATGCCTCCATGCTTACACGTATGTACGCCAGTTTTACTCAAGATTTCATTGAGATTCATTATCTGCTTCCACACAAGCTTGTCCGTAATCATCCTTGAAATAACGAGTGGGATTGGGACTTTCAGCATTAAGAAAGCCACTGGAATGAAGCCACATGTAAGAGATGTGTGTGCAATGTGTGTATATGGAACACGTAGATAGAAGGTGTTCCTTATTCTTATCCTTTTTTTGTCGCCTTTGGGAAAGGAGCACGTTAAAATTATGCATTACATTAAAAACACTGTGGAGCAGCTGGGAAATTAGGCTTGGACCTAAGTCGGTCCACCACGCTCCTTTTGGGCAAAGCTCCTTCTTGGTTTCATAGGAAGCAAAATGCAGGCTGACTTAGCAAGCCCAAGAAGATATAGATAACAAAAGGCAGCATCCATATCACCACTACCACCACCGCTACTACGTACTCCTTTATGTCTGGGTATACATCATATGGTGAACTCTTTGAAGAATTCATTGTTTTTCATCAGAAAAGATTCACAGCAGTAGTCAGTGGTGGAGACACATTGCACAGCAGCAGAAGTACCACTAGTAAAGTGGCAAATGGTAAATAGATTCATCTGGGTTTCTTTTTTCCTCCTCGTATCTGACATAACTCGTAAAAGAAGCAGAAGAAGGAGTTCATATTTTATCAGGAGATGAGACATGATATGGAGCAGCTGCACACAAAAACACAAGACGTCATCATCATCATCATCAACAACAACAACATCATCACAGGACTCCAAACTACTCGCCAAATAGATAAATATATACGATGATCAGGATGGATCATCATCGTCATGATTTTCAAGAGGATACTAGAAATAAAAACAAGGAAGATAGAAATAACATAACTTATGTGTGTGGTATATAATGTATGTGTAAAGAATATGTTCAGGTATTGGCTATATGATCATAACTATTAAAAAGAGCTGGAGGAAAATTCATGGAAAAAGCGATATGGGACATGAAATAACTATCCACGACATTCTCAAAAAGAATCTTTCAAATAAAAATACAACAACAGAATTTTCCAACAACTGCTGATTT
Source organism: Zhuqinia jingwanae (assembly GCA_027744095.1). Classification (NCBI taxonomy): domain Eukaryota; kingdom Metazoa; phylum Arthropoda; class Collembola; order Entomobryomorpha; family Paronellidae; genus Zhuqinia; species Zhuqinia jingwanae. The sequence continues at coordinate 46,228 of JAHZNC010000721.1, read as the reverse complement.
TGATGCAACATAATATAGTAGCTCCCCTCATATAAGTAGCTTGAGTATAATATATAGCAAATAGCACAACAACAAGCACTCAGATCAAGAAAACTGAAAAAAAAGAATGTCATTTCAATTTGGATTGCGGTTTGAACGAAAAATGTGAAAATGTGTAAAAAAAACTACATTGGATAAATATATACATTTTTATATAGAACGAAATAAAACGTCAATACTGCTGCTATATGTGTATGTTGAGTGTATACCCAAAAGAGGATCCAGCACTGTCATTCACACATTGTTATATACTCAGCGAGAGAAAAACCTCTGGAACCGCAACGGCAGTAGATTTTAAGGTAGATCTAGAGAGAAGGCGGCAGCAGAAGCAGAGGAGGAGATGATGGTGATGCTAGTTGAAGAAGAGAGAGAGAGAGAAATGCGATTCTTGGACAAGTTTGCTTATATCATTTATATGTAACGTGTTATTTTGTGTTTATACTGCAAGTTTTATATATTTTTTTAAAACAGTATTTCTTGTCATGTCACCCGAAGAAGAAGAAGAACAAGTAAGCAAGTAGTAGTAGTAGTAGTAGTAGTAGTAGAGTAGAGTAGGAGCAGTAGCAAAGTTACTCCTGCCACAACCACCACTATGCTACCGCTTGCCGCCACCACCACCACCGTGAAGTTTTTTTCTTTTTTTTCTCTCTCTCTTCTTTACTTGTTTTTTTTCTGGAATAAAGTGTATGTATGCCTTGGGAGCTGGCTCACAATACGAAACCGATGAAAATAGCCAAAGCGAAAATATATTGAGGAGGACTTACCTATCATTCTGGTTGATATAATGTTGTTTGTTGGATTGGGAAAAGAGGAGGAAAAAACACCCTATTATGTATGTATATTAAGTGCTGTTACTATTTATATGAAGTATACACATGAGTGTAACTGTACAAGAGAGAGAGAGAGAGGTGAACAAGGGAGGGATATAAGAGAGAAAAAGAAGAATGATTCAAAAGGGGTTAACATACATTTTCACGGCCGATAAAACTTGGTTTGTTGATATTGAATGTTTCGTGTTGGAACGATCTGTTAGATATTTCGACACTCATGGCGTGTGTCTATGGAAGAGAGAGAGATAGACAAGAAGAGATAAAGAGAAAAGAAGAGAGAAGTAGCAGTTGATAGATGCTAGTTGTATATAAACACATACACATACACACAAGTCGTTGGAAACTATCAAATCATAAGCGGCAATATATATGTATGTGCTATTGTATGTGTAAAAAATGTTGTAGTTTTAAAAGAAGAGGAGAAAAAAAATAGAACGAGGAAGGAACAAGAACGAAAAAAAAGATGCGATGCGGTGGTGGTGATGGTATTCTAGAGGAGCAAGAAGAGCATGTAGTAGTATATGTAGTTGTGTGTAGGTATGTTACCCAGAGGTTGGATTTCTCCAAAGTGTCGTAATCAAGAAGATTCAAAAGGATAAAGTGTACACTGGAAATTTTCCCAGAGCCGAAGACTTGGCCATTACAATGTTGAAGAAAACTGCGCTCCTGAGACTCAACCAGCTCCCAAGAAAGTCATTATTCGATTTCTAAAACTAAAAATGCCTCAAGTAACGCCAACGTAAGAGAGTCCAAAATTCCCGAAAGATTTGCGTTAATTTTCTGCCGTTCTGAGCTCACTGCCCTCCCGAGACTTCGACACATCCGAAAGGCCTTTTTCTTATTTTTTCTCCTACTATTTCTCCTATAACATATAAATATACATAGATAGCTATATAATGTGTACTACTACTACTATATATTTCACTGTTTTTTTTTCTTCTTCTGTACTACTTGCTAAAAACTACCACACAAGTGCTACACACACACACATTCTATGTGCTTGTATTACGACTTCTGCATTCTCTGCATCACATTTACTATAAATTGGAGGCTCAAACACAAGAAGAGAAAAAGAACAAGAAACTCTAACTTTCATTTCGTTCCCTTGTTTTCAAATACTACACACATACAACATACAACGAACAACACAAAACACACATATATATATACACACTTGTCTTCCTCTTTTTTTTACAAATGTACGTATTATTGTTCCTCTTCTCAACTCATATATAAAAATGTTCACAATTTTGCTACTCATTCTTCATGATGAAAGAAAATAGTTTTAGTGAACACATAACGGGAACGAAAATGAGACCGTTTTCCCCATTACAATACTCCATATTACTACACCAATACACCACCAAAGCACGACAACCCAAGATGCAATTTCCCTTACTACACACACACACACACACACAAACATACATTCACCCTGTTTGCATGGCTATGAAAAGTATAAACACACGTGAAGAAAACGAAGAAGAAAAAACAATTCTGATGATAATAATAAAGATGTATACAAAAAAACAATGTATTTCTAAATAGCAATTTTTATACTTTTTCTATAAATGTTATATCCAAGTACACAAAAGAAAATACATAAAAATATTTTTCTCTATGTACTACTACTTGTAATAATAATAATTGTAAATACTTTGTGTTTTTTTCTTCTTCTTCTGTTATTTTTTGCCGATAACTGCCATTCCAGCTTTTTTTTCAATGGGCGTTCTGAGAAAAAAAAAGCCCCGAGAAAGCGATAGAAAAAAGTGTTCTTTGCATTTAAGGAAGAATATGTTATGTTGAATGCGTGTGTGCATTCTACTTCTTCTTACATAAAGTTTTTTGCTTCTACCACCTCATCATCATCTGTCACAAAAGCGATCAGTTTCATTTTTATTTTCAAGAAGATGTAATATTTCCCTTGTTGCTTTCAAAAGATATCGGTTTTTTGTTTCTCTCTCTCTCTCACACGTTGTATATATGAAACTGTCACCCGAAGGTACATTATATACGACCCAAGTAGCTCATTGAAACTCCACATTGCATTCCAGTGAACCCTTCGCATTCCTTTCTTCGGTTATTTATATAAACCTCACTCTTCTCTGCGTGTTCATTGCTGTCTGGTTTACTACTACTACTACTACTACTACTACTACTACGTACACAAAACAAGAATGACATCAACCGAATTGAGGCAGTGACTAATGTAATTATTATTGTGTACGTGTGTGTGCAAGTTATGTAGGTATATATGTATATATTTGTATGTCATTTATGTGATGGTTCATTTACTCATCACATCATGCTATATGTACATACATGTATATAACTGGTATATATACAACATGTAATAAAAAATTGGAAATTGTAACTAAGAATCAAAAAGAGTAAAATGTAAATACTCTTAAATACTTACATTAAAATAGCTTATATACAAAATGTGTATCTATCCATCCATCTCGCTGTTGTAAACCACTATATTTTCGTCCTAAACATTAAGCTCCTCAAGGGCTTTCCATATCTCCAGTTTCCCATTTTCAAAAAAAAAAAAAATACACATTAAATTGCACAGAAGATGATATCAGTCAGGAGGAGGCACTGGCATACACACACACACACACACATGAATATGACTTGACTTTGTACTTATATACATACATAATATATAAATTTTGTATTTTTGTACTTTGCTTACTTTTTTGCTTGTTTTTCCGGTTTGTTCTCTGTGTGTATATATATATGTATGTAGGTATGTATATGTTGTAGTTCCTCTTGAGAGTAAGGAAAAGTATAATATTATGGATCGAAGAAACAGGATCTTCTTCTCTCTTTTTTTTGTGAAGAAGATTAAAGGGCGAAATATGGATAAAAAATAAAAACGATAAAATACCTAGAAAATAAATGCATCTCCAAACGAATGTAGTAATGTGGATTGGTGGATAGCTGTGTGTGTGTTTTTTTTATGTATGCACACATACATACTTATATTACCTCTCTATTTTCTTGAAGAAGGATTTTCTTTTTCTTCTCGGCACATTTTCAGTTTTTTTTCGAATAAGATGAAAATAAAAAGAATAGGTAACGCGCGGTGGCTGCTACTGCTGCTGATATGTCTGCCACGCCACGACGATGGATGGATATGTATGAAACTAAAGGCGAAATAGGAAAGTAGAGTACCACCGGCAAAAAATAAAGATATGATGATGATGTAACGTAAGAGCTATGGAGAGAGAGGGTGAGAGAGAAAAAGCAATAGCTTTAGAAAAAAAAGCATACATGCCTAATAATCATATAAAATTGTGTGTGTGCAGTGTGCAGTGTGTATATACCTTATATACATTTTTATACCTTTTATACTTTCCTAAGTAATGTTTTACGTGTGTCTGCAAGGTTCTCTGTGTGTGTGTGTGTTATGTGTGGTAACAGGAGCAGAGCAAAATTTTGTAGTGAGCTGAGTAGAGAGAGAGAGAGAGTATGCAGACGCCGTGCTCTCTGGAAAGAGTAAGGTTCCCTGGTGAGTTTCAGGTCCCAGTGGAACTCCCAAAGTCCCTGAGCCCATTTAGGAAAAGCGGGAAATGCCTGTAGGGCGCTTATTAAAGCCCTTTTCCCTGGGGATGTATCCATTCTGGAAAAGCCGAATTTAAAACCTGAATACCAAAGAGAATGCTCTCTTCTCTCTCTCTCTCTCTCTGCTCTATATTCCTGCTTGCACAACCATCAGCCACTATACACTTTTACGTCTTCTTCCTTTTCTTTCTCCGTGTTTTTACAGCAAGAGCTCACTTTTGGATATATGTATACTTCTACACGTTTGCATGCATGTGTGTGTGTGTTATGTTTGCTTCTCTCTTCTTCTTCTTCTTATTCTCACAAGCCAACTTTGCGATTCTTCTTTTTCTCTCTTTCTGTCTGTCTTGACGTACATAAATACAACTTACATACTTATCTATGTATATATAAGTGGCATAGGTTTGCTTCTATACAAGTATGATCTGATCACAATAATACACATGTATAGTATGCAATTTTCTTTAAAATAGGAGAACACGTTCCTCTTGTATGTATACTCATGTCATGCAAAAATAAATGTGTACATACGCATATATTTGTATATCATTTTGCAGTTTTCTATTATTATTCATATACAACATCTCATACTTTGCTTGCATCACGGTTACACATGGTCCACGACGTTCTTCTTTGTTTATAAAAATAAGTTTAATTATAATGCTCACAAGTTCGTTCATTCATAAGCTCATTTATGTATTTATTCATAATGCCACAATGGACGTTAACTATTATTTTCGCTTTCTAAAATGTGTTCCCACAATCCATAGTTGTTATTGGTCATATTAGTAATTTCATATATTATTGGAATAACTTGTACAATCCGTTCATTGCATTTTATTTACCTACAGTAACTTTATCATCCTATCCGCATATTACAGTATTGTCACACCTCTGATCTATTAAAGTGATAATTTAGTTCTCATTTTATATTTTTTACAGACGCCGAACCTGAACCAGATTTGGATGGACAACTGGAAAATGAGACAGACGCAGACCCAGATTGCAAAATCCTGGAGGGACTATTTTCCAATCCAGTCCTGGAAGACTCCCATCCAGATGACATCTCCCCTCGTGCTAGTCCAACCAATTCAGGTAAAAGAAATATAAAACTCGTACAATGCACATCATTCGTAAAACTCATACAAACTTAGGCATGAAACTAAAACAAAAGTTGGCTCATTTCATAAAATTTAACACATTACATGTCGCGCATTTCTATCAAAACTACTTTTGTGAAGGAATTTATTTATGTATTTATTTAATGCACATTACACACATTACTTCTCGAAACTCTTAAGAATGTTCGTTCACAGTGAAAGTGGTTATAATAATAAAAGGTACGACGATGTACTATTATTGGTTCGCAGTAGTACACTATGTATGTAGACTATTATATTATTATACCTACATACAAAAGAACAAACTCACAAGGCATAAATTGGTGTGGAACGAACAGAGAAAGCACACAAAAACCAGCTCGAGCATCGAGCATCAATAGCTATTACTATAAGCTATCCAACTCGCAGGCAGAATGCTAAGCAAGTAGTGAAGGATTCTTCTCTCTCTCTCTCCTGTTCTCTCTTCTGACGGTGAAGTAGCGATGGCAAACCTCTTGGGACAGTGAACGTGTGAAGGGTCCTCTTAATGGAAGTTGAAAGATAGGATTTCCTTGTATTTCCAGGCTATTTTAATTGATTAGATAGACGTCTCATCTAGCCATACATTCATAACACAAAAAACTATTATTCTATAAAAGCGTAACATTTATACTTATAAGGTCATCCATGTATTATATATATAAAGTTTTCCTTTTTTTGTATCTACCTCTTCTACCTATCTACTATATTATTGTATGTAACACATCACACAGGTTTTTTTTTTTGTAATGACAAAAAAAAAGTTTCTAGCGTGCAAAGGAAAATGCCCACAATGCATCACAAAACATTGTTGTAAGGCTTTAGGTAAAACCCAGTTGGATCCATACAGATCTGTAACTCTTCGGCAGAAAAGAGACTTTGTAAAAAATTTAGTTGCTGTGTGCTATATTATGTACTGGCTTGATAAATATATAGTTTTTTTTATTATAAGGCATTAATCATTCTTATTTTATATATTCCATCTCGCGTGTGTGATACAAAAACTCGGTTTTTATATATTTACTGACTATAAATGCTCTTTTTTATATTGCGTTCTGTGCTGATTGCAAAAAAAAGTTACGTTATTGTGCTTTTTATGTGTACGGTCTGATGCTATATAATAATAATAATAATGTGTATTATATGGAATGACTTTGTCTTTGACTAGAGCTGTTGTGTAATATGGAGGCTATAATCTTTATGGTTTTCCCTTGAGCCGTTGATCGCTTTTAAGACAACAGGGTGACATTTTCCCTTCCCAGTTTCACTTGTCTTCATTGAGACTAATTCCGTGTTGACAGACCATTTCCAATCTCATGAGACTGTTCATAATAATAACGGCTGCTGCTACTGCTGCTGCTGCAGTGGAGAGTAGAGAAAACTGCTTAAAATGTCGAGCTAAACGTGGAACACCATAACCCAATATCACAACATGGGATTTTTTTCGTAAACAAGTTCAGTGAATGCATCAATAGAATAGTTATACTATATTCACGTTATAATACATAAACATTTGAATTCGAGCATTCAGCGAGATTCCTTTTTAAAGTATATTTGGTTTCATGCATATAAATATTTTATACAGGAAGAGTATATTCTCTCAGGTAATCAAAGGATTCTAGATTTGTAAAGGGCGGTTAATAATCATTGACCTAATATTGAGAAAGATTTCAATCTTTTTGCTTTAAAAAAATAATTTTCCAATATTTTTTTTATTACTGGAAACAAACAAAAAATGTTTACGAGTATGGATTGTTCATATAAATACAAATTATTATACTTTTATTTTTATACGAAATTTAATATGGTTGTATACTGAGAAAAATTATACTACACACTATTCTTGCAACTTGCGGCTGCGGTTTTGGGTATAATAATGGATAAAAGAAATACAAGGGTTACACATGGCAGTAGAATAGGAAGCCCTATCCCCTGTACCAAAAAAACACAGCTGCAAATTGCCCCATTCACATTCAGTATAAAAGCCACATTTGTTTAGTTTCATGCGTATATGTATATCTAGATTCTTTTGCTGTGATCTTGTGATTACATAATAATAAAATTATTATTATTATTATTAGCAAGTTGTCGAAAAGGTCCCCTTTTCTCATCATCCCCTATAATATGGTGTGCTGTTGTGTGTATACATACATATATCAATAATATTGAAGCTTTGATAGTTGTTTTGTTGCTTGTTCTCAATAAATTATGGGAAAACTTGAAAAAAATGTATTATTGATCCCCTTTCATCATCATCATCATCCGTCACCAATTTTTGTACCTTGGTTCAAGTCAAATCAAAAATTTGTTGTGGCTAATTTTCTCCTTAAAAATATCGATGATGCATTACAAACTTTTTTTTTCTTGAATGAATTTTGTTTTGTGTCTTGCCTGTACCCTTCCCTGATATTTTTTTGTCTTCATTTTGCTTTTTAAAGTGTAACCATTTCAAAGAAGATCATTATCATTAATCCATACTTCCTACACGTACTGTCTTACGACAACACTTAATGCTTGTGCTGTTTGTTGTGTAATAATACGTACGTACATATAATATATTGAATGTTATTGATTCACTTCAACCATACACTTTTTATCGCCAATCCCATCATTCATTCAAATAGCGACAAGAAAGTGTCGATCGAATGAAAATGTTTGATACGACGACATGCATAGGTGTATTTTGTACCATACCTTATTTAATTTTAACAACTTTTTTTAGGGTGAAGAAAATCCTCTGAAGGCCAACAAATTTTCTTTGTGTTGTTCATGTTTTTAGCTTTTATTTTTTGTTGCTAAAATATAAAAAAAAAAACATTTTTGTGAGCACTTTGCATAACATGAAGTAGGAGGATATTTACTTTTTTTCTTCGTCTTCTTTGCCATATCGTCATCAAATCATCAAAAATGATGGTACAAGCGACACATCGTTAAATTATGCATGTCCATGTTTTTTTCATCTCTTCTTCTTCTTCTTCTTCAACACTCTACTCGACTTTGTTGAGATTTTGTATGAAGAAAAAAATATATAAGTACATGTTTCATGGTCACTTTTGCTCAAGCCTGATCAACTTGCTGTGCGTTTTGTTATACTAAAAGCTATTATTGGTGATAGTGATGTGATGGTGGTGGTGGTTTTTGTTGGTGATGATTGACTGGGCGAGGAGATCTTTTTCCGAAACTAATTCGTAGTAATACTACACAAGATACACAAGCTCAAATAACATGCAACATTTATCTTTTTTGTATTTTTTTTTAAATGTTGTTGGTCCGCATACGCAGAGAGCAAGGAGATTTGATAATAATGATAAAAAAAAGTTATGGATGATGTGTATGTACCCTGTCAAATCCCTTTTATTTATTGGAGCTCAGACATGAAAGCCAACTTAAAATTTGTCGTCGTGACTGAAAGAAGAAAAAAACCTTTTTTTTTATTCAGTCAATTGAACGAAAAAAAAACATCATTGCCAATAAATGGGTGATAAGATACATACATATATGTCTTTAACGCTGCTTCAATTATTTGTGATCAGTAAATTTGATAGTCTCTTGCATATACATGCACACACCAAAAAAAAAAGAAGGATATCCTGAAAGGCCACTGCAGTAGTAGAGCAGACTGCATATTTATTGCATTGTGTGTTGTGTGAGTTGAGTGAGTACTTTAAAAGAATAGAGATTAGCTGAGAGTTACCCAACGTCATCATCATTCTTAAATTGCTCCTTAACTAAATAGATCAGCACAGAAAGAGATTCAGATCACATAGTCATGATCGGAAAGTTTTTTTTTCTTTTGCTGTTTGTATACATATATATTATAAAATGGGTATTTATTATCCACTTGAATCATAACTTTTATAATAATGAATTGTTACATTTAAATCTGAAAAAAAGGACGGCATTTTTTATGATTCTATTTGCCTAACCAATGACAAGGGAGATGGTTATCAGTTTATCTTAAAAGCTCACAAAACTCACACAATGTTATATCTCTACTTATTAGACTTGTGTGAGTATATGTATTATAGAAGGATATCTACCTACACACATATTTCTTTCACACCACCACCACAACCACCATCATAATAATAATCATCATGGCAGGTGAGGTGAATATAGTGACGCTAAGGCAAAGGGTGTATCACGTACTCATTTTTTTTCTCTATTGAGCTACTAAAGTAGTACCACTTTTTTCATTCGTATTCACGTCATCTTCACTTCTTTTAACTTTTGTTTGTGCCTCTTAATTTTGCTGAAGGTAATGAAGGTGTATCAGGCAATGAATAGAGTGATGCATTTGGTAAATCTAGTCAAATAAATGTAATTTGTTCAACTTTAACCTACCTGCCAACCTTTCAGTATGATTTGATTTTTAAAGGATGCAGGGTGAGCCAAGTGTACGATACATAGCTATTATTATCGGTCCCTTTTTGAAGTTGATATAAGCAGAGTAAAGATGTTTGCATCATCATCATAATCAAAAATTGTTCACAATAATAATAAAGAAGTGAACATGGCAAGAGTTTAAGCTTTTCCTTGATTCACTTTTCATTTGTAATCTTATTGCTGTATCCGTGTCGTGTGTGAGTGAAGAAATTCAAGTAAAGTTGGCATGCCTTTTTTGACGGGGCATTGGTTTCTCATTTCTCTCCGACTCCAACTGTGTAATAACTTGCTCACACAAATTTTTCACTTGTTGAATAAGTTTAAATGCCCGAGTAAAAGTAAATCAAACTTCTGAAATAATATTTGATGAGATGGATAGGAGCAAGAGTTTTAATGATTGGAGAGAGCATTATGTATCAAATGATATTTCCACAACTCTCCAACTTCAGTAGTGTATTTTCATGTATTTATTAGCAATAAATTTGTATATTCATTATTTTGTGCACCATATTATCCATCCTGCACCTTCTCAATTACGTTCATTTGGTATTATCTTCAGCACATTATGCATTTTAATTTTGTATAACGCAACTAATAATCATTTTGATTGAGAAAATTTAGACGTGCAACGTGGGAACTAATAGGAGCAGGTTTGTAGGTGTACCCAAATATATTTTAACAATATATACCTGTCCTAAAATGATCAGTGGAAGGAAAGGCACACGGATACAGAGATTCACTAAAGAACTAATTCAAACTCACCTACCCTACCTTCAATACAGCTCTACTTACTATGTGAAAAAAATGACAGGTATATAACCTATTTAATGTAACCAACTCATTTGAAGAAAAGAGAGCATTAATTGAGATGTAAAGCGTCTTTGGCGGATGTCAATCATATCCACGTAAAAACGTCTTATCTGATTATAAGATGTAGGTTTTGTGATTGTATACCTACATAGTTGTGTTGGTGTTGTGTGGATGAAAAGGTACACCGGTTTGCTAAGCACCAACTATTTAAATCCACCACACCATCACCACACCACTCTTTATAAATGTATCACACCTGTCGCACGCATTCCGTGATATTACATCATGAAATCAAGAAAAGAAAGAAAAAAAATTAACAGCTAATAAAAAAAATATATATTGTAGACGCATCATCGTCGTGATGTAAAATTTATGTATGTTGTGTATTGTATATCCACTACAAATTATAAACATGCCTGTTTTAATCCCTTGTTATTTTCTTTTATTATCCAAATTTGTAAATTATGACGAGTTATTATTATCCATTGTTATTCCTTTTGGCTAATCAGTAAATAATCTGTTCGTACCTACACTCTCCACATAGAAGAAAATAAATTTAAAAAAACAGGTATGATTTGTGTTCTTTTTAGCACGCAACGATATAAATTATAGAGAACCTTTTCATTAATATGACATTTATCGATAAAAATCAATTCTTTAATTGTGGGTTTTCCCTAACACTAAAACTTCTAAAACTTTTTTTATTTGAAGCATCTCTCTCATCTCTCTAAAGAAAAGGAAAATATCGTCTACAAAAGGCGAACGTGTGGGTAGTAATTCTCTCATATGCAAGTTATTATTTTTTTGTTGTAAATGAGATTACTTTTGATTTGACAAAAAGTAGTAATTAAGCGCCCGCATCATCATCCCATCACAATCACATATCATATAACAAGTTAGCGTTCTCAACATGCATACAAATAATAATTATAATGTGAATATATGCCCGACCTCTTAACTGCCAATGAACCTGGGGAATTATAAAAACATTCATTTCCTCACAGAATAATTTTTTTTTTGGAAAAGCAGGCTAATGTTCCAATAGATACGGGAAAAGGAATAAAGATGGAGTTACAAGAAGAAGGGAAAAAATGCCATTGTAATTTTATACAAAAAGAACATTTACAAAACTCTTGTACACCAGACATGTATAATAAATGTGTAATATGTAATACCTAATCAAGAGACATATAGTCAAAATGAGAGAGAAAGAGAGTGCAGCCTACGGACAATCCTATGAGAGTTATCTAAGGGGGCCACTACTATTGCTCCTACTATGAGTCCTCCAACGAAAAACTTATTATTATTATTATTATAGCAAAGATGAAGAAGCAGTAGAATAAGAAGAAGAAGAAGAAGAGAAGAAAAAAATTGCTCACCAGTTATTACTTATTCTCGCTCTCTTTTCGTCTCACTCTTTACAGTAGTGTTCGCTTTTTGTATAATAATGTCTCTGTGCCTCTCTGTGTGTGTGTGTGTGTGTGCATGTGAGAAAGGAGAGCACAAGCAGCACATATTACACCAGTCTCGAAGGCAGTAGCAGCCAAGAAAAAAAAAACTGGTGGAATGGCTTTATTTTGCAAGATAGCTGTTATTATTGGTCCCTGTCCGAAATCTCTGAGGTCTTATTGACATTTTATGATGGGATGGAGAGAAGGAGGGCTAGGGTCATATTAAAAGGCAAGTGGGTCCCTAAGTGCACTTTCACCGTGGATAAATCTCGATTTTAAGACTTTTATGTACGTCAAGAATTGAGCCGACGAGTCGAGTCTCCTCATCTCTTTCTCTCTTTAGCTATTTTCCTCTTCTTCTTCGTCTTATTTCTCTCTTAGGCTCTCATACTCTCTCAAAGCAGTACTTTCTTCTTCTTTTTTTATACTTGTGCTCTTTTTGGGATTAGTCAAAACTATTCTATGTAAAAAAGAACAAACTTACTTATTTGCTCTCCAATGACCCCCAAAAATGTATCTACACATTTCCCAGAATCAACACAACATAATATTATTATACATATGAACTATAGACAAACATATATCGCCTAGCTTTTTTGTTATATATTATGGTAGCATATAGTAGGTAGTAATAATATTCGTACAAGTTGAAATAATGTTTTTGTTACTTTTTTCTCTCCTTTACTTCAAAAACATGCATAATAATATCTTTTCATATACATGAGTAAAGAGCTACTTACATTTTCAAAATCGGCTCAATAAACTTTTTTTCTCTACTTTTACCATTTATGAAACAGCTCATCTTTAAAAAAAGATATCTAGCTACTTCTGCTGCACGCCACACGTAAGTAAATGGAATGGGACGACGAAGGGGAGACTACTTCACTTTTTTCTTGGGCTCTCTCTCTCTCTGTCTGTGTTAGGAATAAAAAGTATTCCAGGAAGACTTTTGTAAAGAGAGAGAGAAAGCAAAAATCTTACTTTCTTAGGCTCACATGTGCTTATGCTGCTGCATATGAGCTACTTAATAAATACGTAAAAAAACAACAACAGTAAAAACGTGTAAGCTTTATGTCCAATTTCTATTATTCATATCCAGTTTTTAACCCATTTACTCACTCTTCTTCTTACTTCTCTCTCTCTCTCTCTCTATCATCTCGTATTCAACTTGCCACACCAGTGGGAATTTTCTGCGTAAGAGATCAGCAGCAGGTCTCTACAAAGAGCTTACACAGACATTTTTGTTGCTTTTTTTGCTTTTTTAAGACAAAAAACACAGCAAAACATGTTATTTTTTTGGTTATAAGCTAGTTTCTATTTTTCTCCATTTTCGTTTGTTATATAGTTATTTATTATTAAACGTGTTTAATACACATTACTATTACAAAACTTTTTTTTTCTTAGTGCAAAAAAAGCCATTCTTGGAATGGACATTTTTTGTCAGCATATCGGCATTACAATCAGCCACACAGTGATGATGGTGGCTTTAATTAAGTCATGATTGCTTATAATACCCCATCAAGAAGCCAAACTAACTTGTTCACGTTGTTGGACATCCCGACAACAAAGGAGAAAAAAGAAAGCATGCCGCCACCGCAATTATTATTATTATTACGATTGCTATTGCATTGTTGTCATTTTATTTTTCTGCACACACACACACACAAAACACTCATGGTTAACAGAGAAAATGAAAAAAGGAACCCCTATTAATCCCACAATAGAATCCCTCCTCCTGATTCATTCTCAACTTTCGGCGGCTCGCTCGCTCATCTCTCTCTCTCTCCAAAACAAAATTGGGTACAACTTACAAAAGTAATAATAATAATTGCCCGCGAACAAAAAAAATGGGAGAAAATAAAATCTTTTGTTATCGCTATATATATACTCAAATGAATAGTAAAGACCTCTATATACTCACTCGGCGTTTATTACCACAATTACAACTATATAAACTCATCTTGTATTATGGTATTTTTTTCAAGTTTTTTTTTCAAATGTCAGTGCCACCACCATCATATCACCAAAATGTAATCAAAACATGATTTGATGTGATGATGATCATGATCATCATCTTTCTCACAGCAGAAGCATCAGAATCAGCAAAAAGTTAATTTATTTGCATGTTGTCTCCTCATCTCATCATCATCATCATTGCGTATTATTGCATTGTAAAAAAAATTCTCGCAATAGTGGTACTTTTTCTGGGGTTACTGGCTTTGTGCTTCCTATCTTGTCACTTTTTCTAGATAGGTATATATCCTCTTGGTTGGAATCGAAAAAACAAGGCACAACCAGTTCTTCTTTAGTTTGACACATGCACACACACATGCCCAAACACACACAGCATTGCCACTAGAGTTGTAGTAGTAAAAAGAGGTTTAGCACGATCTTCTTGTCACTTTTCTCAGTCGGACAAGTGGCAGTAGTGGCAACACAAGTGGTTATAAAAACAGTGTCAGCTTTAAAATAAAGAAAGAAAAAAAAAGTATGAAAAAAAGGAGTAGAGTAAAAATTGATGAGCTCAAGCTCAAGAACGTTGACTGTTTGACTACTACATATTATACTACAAGTAGATATGATGGTGATAGTGATGATGAAGATATGATGCTATTATTGTGGATTGGCTTTGCTATATATCCACTATAATAGCTTGGAATATGTACGTATGCATGGAGTTTATATAGCTATTATAGCTCAAGCTGTGTAGTAAATAAAAATAAGTAAGTAAAAATATGTATGCATACCTATATTTTATGTCGTCTCTTTTGCAAAAAGAAAAAGTTATTCACTCTCCACCACCGCCACTACAACTACCACCATCATCACCGCCAACGTTCATAGTCGTGTCGTCTCCTCGTTGTCTTATTATAACAGTGTGAAATCTTTTGTACCATCATAACGTTTATAATCATCAAAACCCATCTCATTATCTTGAAAAATTTTACGATGTCATATAACGACTTTGATGATGATGATGTTGACGATGATGATCATCATGATGAAGAGATAGATATAGATAGAAAGAGAGAGAGAGAGAGAGAAGAAAGAAGGAAGTTTTGAGTTGCCGGTTTATTATTTTTTTCCGTCTTCTTCGCTCCTCTTCATCTCATTTATGGATGTTGCATTATTATTGCTATATTATTTGCTTGACGAAAGTTTTTTTATTATTATATATTCTAGTGTTTGTGTGGAAAATGATATAAAACTTCCTCTTCGTTTTCCTCTGATGATTCAAATGCATTGGGGGAAAAGCGGAAAAATTAGAGGATAAGGATGCAGTACTATTTCTGGTGCTGCTGCTGCTTCCAATGCTGGTGGAGTGGCATTACTACTCATGTGTCTACGTTTATATATTACCGTAATACAAAAGGGAAAACTAGGAAGGATATGATGATACGACGCTGAGGGCACATCATTTTCCATTATGATTATTTTTTCACACACAAGATGATATTATTCCCAAATTGTTTCTACTACTCAAAAGGTTTTTTTTCTGTGGTGGAAGGAAGAAAAAAGAACACACAAATGCCATGACTGTGTGTGAACTGTGTGAAACGTGTGTGGGGGAAGATTTAATTTAAATTGGATAATTTACGAGCAATGATATAGCTTACTAGGGAAGAAATGGAATCCGATTTTTTTTTGTTGAAAAAAAGGGCGTGCTTTCATGTAGGCATAAAAAAAAGTTTGTAAAAAAATCACTTCTTATTCAAAAAAGGTGTAGCGTAATGTGACATGATGATGGTGATCATGATGATCATAGTCAAAAGATGATTGTTGATATTGAACAAAAAATAAAATTGACAAAGCTTTTTTGTATGATTCGAGATGCATTATTGTTTTAAGGAACCTAGTTACCTTTATTGAACTTGTACCTTGAATCAGGAAGAAGAATTGAACACAAATTGATGCTGATTTAGAATGGATTTGTTACAGATAGAAGAATAAAGAGGTATACACACACACACAAAAGTACACAGGTAAAATGTCAAATTGTAATTGAACGCATTATTATTATGATCGCTTCTTTATAGCTTTTTTCTTTTCTTTCTCTCTCTTTCAAGACAAGATGTAAGAAGAAGAAGAAGAAGAAGAAGCACAAGACAAAGGACAAACGCATTAAATTACATGACATTTTACTACGCAGTTTTATATAGGTAGGTATTATTATGCATCCCTATTTTTATCTAGGTTTCTTGATCTTAAAAAAATTGAGCTATTAAAGCAAGAAGACTGAGAGAAAAAACACAAATGTGATGTGTGATTTTTATCAAATGAGAAAGGAGGAAGAGCAAGATTTGTTTCGTTATACAAGTGGGTGTAGATTTAAAAGGTTGATGACAGCTTATTATATTATTGGCTGCACTTCTACATAATAGATTATGTAGGTATATATGAGATATATATTCACTTCATCCTTTTCATGCTACTTGATTGAGATTAAGAATGTTTTATTGTCAGAGACAGAGATGTAGCGATGATGATGATGATCATCATGAATCATGAGCATTTCAATTCATTCATATTGTGATCCGAAACGAAACATGATGCATACATATGTACATCTGTGTGTATATTGTGCCCAGAAGCAAGAAAACAAAGCGATTCTACATGGTTTACTAGCAACACATTAAAAATCAATCGAGAGGAACATCAAAAATGGCATTATCAATGTCATTCAAAGTGTCAAAAGTGTTTTGTCATTTGGAATTGTTTGCTCTTGCATCCACGCATTTTGTTTGTTGTTTTGCCCATCATACACCAATGCTTTCCAATAAACTCCCACATATGCTAAATGTATATAGTGTTGTTATTATATGAAAAACACTGTAAACGTTGCTGCTGCTGCTGTTGTTGTTGTTATTTTGTTAATATATTGTATTGTGTGTTTAAATTGTGGTAAATAGTCACAAAAATTAATACATAGGCAGCAACAGCAGCAGCAGCAGCTTGCACAACACTACTTTTTTTGTCGACTCCCTCATAAATATACTGTCACTGTGTGTATTTGTGTGTGTGTGTGTTTGGATTTCTGAATGCGTATAAATAATAGTTAAAAGATGTGATATGATGAATTCACGTCTTATGTGATTTTCTCGTGCATTTTTCTCTGTTGTTGGTTTGTTGTTTCCCTTTTATTTTCTTCCCCCTCTTCTTTTGCGTTTATGTTGCAGCACCACCAGCTTTTATAATAATAATAATAATAAAAATAATAGCGCTTATACACAAGAGCTGACTGGGGAACCCCCACAGGTTATACAATTGAGATGTCTCTCACCAGGAGATTGCATATTATGTGAAAAGAGAGTGTGTGTGTGTGTGTGTGTGCATATGTGAGAGAGAGTTCGTTGGGTTTCTCTTCTATTTCTTCTTCTACTACATATAATACAACTACTACTACTCTCTGCCCTTTTCAATTACACAGGTCGTTCCTTCTCTTTTGCTTGCAAAGATTATTTTGTGCTATTAGGTTGTACGCTAAACACTCTACTTTATCTCCTCATCTGCTATTCCCACAATAAACTGTTTTCCTGGTCTTAGATTTTCTGGTAGCAAATTTATTGTCTCATGTGTACATAATTACTACCAAAAAGGCGTATAAAAATGGAAACGCTCCTGGACAAAATGTTTAAGTTTGTAGCCGTAAAATAATTCTGTTGTTGCGAATGAGATACCATAATATTCCAGATATGATATAAAATATTCTCACATTGTAAACTGATATTAATTAACAAGATAATAAAACTATAATACTCTTCTTTAAATTAAAATATTAAAATTTATATTCTGAAACATTTCGTATCAGCTCTACATAAATTTGCAATCAATTTCTTTCTGTTTTAGCTTATACACAATTTAATACGACTTTGCCAATTCAACTTTGATAATTTATTATCGTCGCGTGCACCCTCAAAAACAAGTCATGAACAAGTCGTGACCATCTCACTATCCAGGATTTTTTATGTTTGGTTGTTGCTTCAAAAAAAATCACTACTCCTCGCAGACAACGTGCACTTATGTATAAGCTGCTCCTATGCGTGATACGTCATACATTATTTGCATTCCTAATCAACCATTAAATTTTTCTGCTGGTAGTTCCTGTATCATATAGTTTTTCTCTATTACAAAAAAATAAAAAAATAAAAACACGCGCACACACAAGTTTGAAGTTAAGTTATTATACAGATACATATTACTACAACTGGCTGTGTGACACAGTTTTTATAAATATCTATGTGCAGAGATATAAGTAAATAAATCCAGATTTCCTTTGAATTCACCAAGAGTCAAGTCACAAGTTCAACTTGACTTCCCATTTTGACAAGGAACCACCAAAATGCATATAGGTATGTAGGTATGCCTATACACATAAGATCCTTATCTTTTGTAGCATAAGAATCAATAAAAAATGAACACTGGAAAAAGCAAATGTTTTCAATAAACATTATGTATTAGCGATAAATCAAACGTGGATCCGGCTTTTATTATTGAGCTCGTCTGTTTTGTTGGTTCCAACTTGAGAAAAGATATATGTACTGAACTCAATGAACATGCATACATACAAATGTGTATACATATTACATACCTACATTCATTCAGCATTGCTGTATTTGATTCCTGGAAGTGATATTATATACTTATTATAATAAACGCTTGTATATAATGTATGTTCCACAATTCCAGTTCAGTAGGTGGATAAAAAAAATAATCATAATGTATTTATTTTATAAGTAAATACACAACATGTACTATAATGTTTAGTGTTTAGCTTTAGCGAAAAAAAATTAATGCTTTTTGGCTGTGTACAGTGTAGACTGCTGTTCACTCGCTACTCACTACTCACTCACACTTACACAATTTCTTGCCTAATCCTGTTGTGAATAAATGACATAAATAATAATACTCCAGAAAGGAAATTGGAAGGAGAAGAAGCAAAAGAAGAAGAAATCGTGGAGAATAAAAAAAACAAGTATGATTGTTATGTATGTAGACACACAACACACAAGCAAGAAAAAAGTATATGCTGGTGTTTTGTTGCTGGAATATGTAGTAGTAGTAGTTGTGGAGTAGATGTAAAAGTAGTATAGAGGCCTACTCTGTAGAAATTATGGTGGGGTCCCTGTGACCCCCTGGACTGATCTCAGTTGCAATGAACCCCTATGGTTTTCCCTCCTACAGTGATTTTGTGAACATGAGTGCCAAAAAAGTCAAAAAAACGAAGGAAAAAAAAGCAAAATGGAAAATAATAATAAAAAGTGGTTTGCTCCATGGTTAGTATATATCCTTTATAGTAATATCAAGTGGTTTTTTTCATGTGTTTTATTATATCACAAAAGAGCGAAAAATAAATTTTTCTAAAAACATAACATTTATGTGTGTATATCCCCAAAAATACCAGAGAAATAAAATGCTTATTACTCACTTGTATTAAAACATTTACTCATTCAAAATAAAAATAAATTGTGTGGTGACGATGGTATGGTGGTAGCAATAGTATTAGTAGTAGTACAGATGGAGGAGTAAAAGTCGTGTAGAATCAAGCATCACAGTATAATATTTTATCATCATATCATCCGGATATGTGCCTTCAAAAAAAATTCGGGTGAATTGTCGTTTTTTTGTAAAGGACATACATAAAATATATCTCTGGTAGAGACTTATTATTATTTTTCCTTAGAAAGCGTTTTCCATTGAATTAAGAGGAAGTAAAACTGTGACCTGTGTGTTGTTGTTGTACATATACCTATATATGCAATTTCACATTACTCCATATTCCATGCGGTGATTTTTTTTCTCTCTCTCTGAAAGCCTCTCGCGTACTACACATGCAGACAAGGAGCAAAATGGTTAAAGCAGGCAGAGCCTACTCTACTCTAGCCTCTTCTGCTGCTCCTCTCCAACTGCCTGTGGAGCTCAGGGAGATTTTCTGTATTATACCCAGCGAGAGAGACCAGAGGAGAAGAAGAACAACTTACTACATGTGATCTCAATCTCTCTTTCCATTTTACTCACCTTTTTTTCACTTAAGCGATATGTATCTGATGTGATGGCTGTTATTAGAAGAAGTACGAGAAGGCTGAGAAGTAAGCAAAGAAAAAGAAGAAGATGAAGCAATAAATGTTATAAAATTTTGATGAAGCTGTTTAAAATCCAGAGAGAGAGAGAGAGAGAGATTTGTTACAAGATATGGATAAAAAGAATATCATGATGGGGTCGCGTTCTTGCTGAAGAAGATTGCCATTACCAAACTCATCATGAATTTCAATCTCACTCCATTCTATTCTAGCTCAGCAGCAGCATTGGAAGTAGATGATTTTAATGTGATAAAAAAACCAACTTGTATATATATCAATTCTGATTCTTTTGCGCTTGTGTGTTATCATATCATTTATATATGTGTATTGTTGTTATCGTGTATATATCTATTATTCTATGTTATATTTTTTATGCAAGTTATGCACAAACTTTACTACTTACAACTTTGTAAAATGCATACTATAATATATCATCATCATCACTATGATCTCATGTTCTATTTATCAGCTTAAATGCATCCTTATTCTATATTCAAGTTCATTTCAATATTCTTCCTTTTCTTTCTTTTCTTTTCTTTCCTTCGTTCTTTCTTTCTGATGTATTGACTTAGTTAAAGAAATTGACTCACTCTTCAAAATATACAAAGACGAAGAGAGATGTATATTATTTGTGTTTAAAAAGCGCATTAGGAAATGCATTTTGATTTTAAATAGGTAAATGCAATTGTTTTGTATGATATCTTTATGTAAGTAGAAAAAGTATCCACTATTCACACATGTGTATGTATAGCCTATTATTATGCTACATAGGTACATGTAATATTGCAGTAAATAATAGAATCCCTCACACAAAAGCACAATGAGTATAGTAGCAAAATGAAACCGATTATGCGAGTGCATCAAAAGATTTGGCTTCTTGTAATAAGAAAAAACGCAATAGGTTTACAAAATATGTACATACCTACGATTATACGTACGACCACTCGCTGGCTCGTATTTTCTTGTCTCTGCAGAACAGTTTCTCGTTTATATGTTTTTTGGCAGTACTATTGCATGGAATAACTTACGACGATACATTACATAACCATCATCATCATCATCAGCATGCAGCACGATGATAAGAAGCAAAAGTTGTTGCAACATCAGCAGAGGTAGAGGAGAAAAAGTGCCGGTGATACGAGTGGAGAAGAAGCATGTATATTGGAACTGAAATATATTTAAAAAACGTGCTTATTATTACTGCTTCCAACTTTACATACACTACCTGTCTTATATTCCACAAAATTCTATTATCAGCAAAAATGATGTATAACTCTTTAACGTAATATCTTAATCCTTACATGATGGCTAAAAATGCAATCGACATTCAACAAACAATAAAGTTAAAAGAAAGGATTTTTTGAGTGAGCTGCTGTGATGTTCACTTCATGCAGTGAGATTACCTATGGGTCTCCGCCGGAGTGAGTGCTTCCTGGATCTTTGGCAGCAGAGCAAGAGCAGCAAAAAAAAAACTTTAGGAATATATTATGATGATGATGATATGGCTATGATTTGATAACACCAGTTTGACTTTGGCTATACTACTGCTAGTAGTGTGTTTGTATTTATGTATTTATTATTTACGTTTTTTTGGATTCCCTTTAAATTGATAATGCGTATTTAAGATAAAAAATATAGCTTTTCTTGGTTTCCTGTCAACAGCCAGCTTTGTATGATTGCTCATGCTGATGGTCATCATCATGATGTTCATGCTTTGCATGTTTTTAGAATTATTGTTTTGGATAACATTTCAAAGGATCAAAGTGTAAACGAGTTCTTATCTGAATATTTTTTATTTTACATTTTGTACAAAAAAAAATGTAAGAAAAATGTAAAAAAAAATGTTTTTTTTTTCAATCCTTTTAAATAAATTCTGTTGTTTGGAGTATGCATACGTACATATAAATGCGTAATTTATAATACAGTGCCCCCTGCCTGCTTACTCTGGCTGTGCCGTCGGTGCCCATTATTACAGTGAGCAGTATAAGAAAAGAAGAATTTATAATGATGATATGGATATTAATTAGGATCTCTGTGAGATGATGGACTTGTCTCCAACTTGAGATTTTTTTTCATGTTTGTTTTTTAATATTTATTTTCTTGGTGTTGTTTGTGTGTGCACCCTAAAGACACATGATAGGGATAAATGCGACTGGTATGTGAGTGTATAAAAATTCCCTTTTTTATAAGCCGAGTCGAGTGTCTTTAAATCTATTGCTTCATATTTTTTTCTTTGAAGACAAGAGGAAAAAAAATCATGCGAAGGCGATGGATGAGCTACTGCATGTTTTTTGTTGCTCGAGAAAAATATGCATCACATTAAAACACATCTACCTATAGCTTTTGTTGTTAGAAATTGGACCTGATCCCATATTTGTCCATATTTGTTTAATAAAGCAACACACCATAAATTAAAAAATACAACGGCTATATATAAGTAGCTGGAATTTGTTCAAGATATATACAAATAATAATATGTATGCCCATTATTTGGATTGAAGCCAGAGACTTACTGACAAACCTGTTGCAATGTTGCTTTTTGATATGAAAATTAAATGCCATGAGCCTCATAATAATAATAAGTCATAATTTTTGTACGAATGTAATGTATTATATTTGTGTATTAATATGTTCGTGCCTACTGCTCATCATTTCATTCCATATTTCATCATTCAACGCTCTCTGCTGCGCTACCAAGAAAAAGAGCATTTTGACTCATCACACAAATATCATGCTCATCATTTCACTCCGCTTTGCGGAATATAAATGCGAGGCGGCATTCATTAAAGTCGTCAGTCAACAATCTTGTTATCATATTTTGCCCATGATCCTTTTGATGTCACTCTATCATCCTGCCCGAGATGCTGATGGTGAGTGAAGAAGAGTCAAGAAGAAGAAGAATCCTATTGTTGTTCTAACATCATTGTTTTCTTGTTGTTGTGTGGGATCACGTACCAGTAGAGGGAAGAATAAAAACTTGTACGAATTTTCCATTGGCTCACACCACCACACCGGCTCACTCTTCTCGGCTCAAATATGAAATATGAAGGAAAAATCTCTGTTTTATATCTTTGCTCTCGGTCAGCAGCAGCAACAACATCACACACACACAGCAATCCCAGAATTCCACACAGTCAGTCCGATTCTTATTCCTTGTCATTGGACAAGTATAAAATACACTTGTTTTTGTGTCGGAGGGTTTTTGAAGAATAAAGACGTTTTCTGGGGATGATCTGATGATGATCACTTGTAGCATGCCGTGTTTTATTAAGAAGAAAGGACCAAAACGGATGATGAGTGAGCAATGAAGCCTTGATGGGGTTAAAGTTAGTCGTATAGTATAGTTTGTGTGAGTGTGATTATTATTATTATATAATATATAATACAAGGATATGCGATCCCATCAAAAACTAACAAGAATGCATTCATTCTTTGGAACTGGATTGAACAATATTTTTTTGGTGATGGTGACGGTAACAAAACAAGGCTTATTTGTTGTATGTGTCATAAAAGGAATGTGGCGGAAATATATATACATACTTACACACACATAATCTTGCTAAGAAAAGGGAAAGAAAATGACAGATAAAAGTGTGTGTAAGAGGGAAATAAATTTATTCAAAATTACTCACTTTTATTGATATTTTTTTATTTTAGTTTTATCCCGCTGCTTCTTCTTTTAACAAACATTTCATGTTTGACTTTTGCCCCGGCTGCATTTCAAGATAAAAGGATCATTTGTCTCCGCAAAGGAGCTGGTTAACTTGAAGGAATATATATATTGCGGTATCCCTTTGTTGTCTTCCTGTTAAAATCGAATGATGTGTGCCACCTAATGATTAAGACCTTGCCTTGTAATATTATGTTTATATGTTTATCATGTCGTGCTCTTTTTTCTCCGGATTCCTTAAATACCAAAGCAATTAATCAAAATGTTAAAAGTGTTCGGGTCTATTGGCTAACTAACAGAAACACGCACACACACACACACACGCATATTTTTGTATATACACTCATTTTATAAATAAATATGAATTCTGAATATACTTATTTCCCATTTTTTTTGTCATGCAAGAATTTTTTTCGGATTTACATTTTTACCAATTTGTTTTCAAGTGCACGAAATGACCTTGTACACGTACAAAATTTACTATATGAGTAGGTACGCATCATGCATAATAATAATGACCTATTGTGCATGGTTCTTGTTTAAAAAAACGTAAAAATCCAGAGAGATTGGAATCATAATGATGATGATGGCAAGAGTATACCGGACAATAAAAACTGAATAATTTGAAATTGAAATGTGAATAGAGATATAACTTTTTATATGTATCCAATCCGTCACGTAGAGTAACAAACTGTATTTTTATTGGGCAAGAGAGAGAGAGAGAGAATGAAAGATTTAGATGTTTTGGTGATGAGATGACGCGTTGTCTTAAAATCTATGTTTATTTTCGGCATTAACGTCTCATTTTTTCTCGTCTTCTTCTCCCTCTCAACTTCTCCTTTGGTTTTTTATATTTCTTTTCCTCACCTGAGCTGTTATTTGTTTTTGCGGTTAGCTCGAGCAAACACAGATGAACAAAACAACAATAATATTAGGTATACTTACATATAATAACTTTGTGACCAGGCTCACCAAAAACACACACAACATTCAACAACATACACTTACACCAACAGTAAAAACGAAAACTTTTACAATTTTACGCGTTTTTATATGTGGGAGGCGGAGATCAACAGGGAATTTTATGAGAGTCTCTGGTTGTTCTTGGGACATGAAGGGAGGGAGGGAGGAAGACCAGAGACCATATTCAACAAAGAGACCTACATTTTGTTGTTTTCTGGAAAATGTCTTATTTTTAAAATGAAAGAGAGGTTTATTATCATCATTATCATCATCATGGATGTTGTGTGTATGTGTATCTGGTCTCCCTTTTGTAATTTTCAACTGAGAAACTCAACATCATTTTCGTCAAGTCAAATCTGTAATCATATTGCATTGCGGCTTTGTTCATCGCGGCTTTACTTCACAGCGTTTTTCCCTTGATCTCTCCATCCACTTTTCTTGAAAATAGCATACTTGTGAAAATTATCGCACACACAAAATAATCCCAATTTCACTTTTTCCACCACCACCAGAAGCGTACTATATGCACACATAATAATAAGTACAGGGATACTCTTTCACAATACAAAAAGGAAGGAAAAAAATAATTTTTTTTGGTGGTGGTTGTTGGTGATGTTCAAAGGATGTAATGATCATGTTGTCTGAACATAATATAAAATACAGATAGCCTGCACATCACTGCACCCATAACTAGCTCTGAGAATCATAAGCCCACCTGTTGACTTCTTACCCATCCATCCATGATGATGATGATAATAATGCCGAAAAAAAAAGAGTAAGAGAAGAAAAAGTGAAGGAGTGAGTAAAGTGATGCGACGAGTAGTAAGTAGTACGTATGTACCTACGAATGTATGCGTGTATGTGTTTAGGCAATCCAGTTAAAAATATAAAAAAGGATGAGCAGCAGCAGCAGCGTGCTTTTTTCATGGATGGATATATTTAGTTGAGTAGACAAGTTCATCCTCCTCCTCCCTTCTTAGCTAATTACGGATCCTGGAAAATGTCTGAAGCCTATCATTTTCACACAGGAAGTTGCGGCCTCTCCAAACCTTCCTTAACGACATGATTACGAAGAAGAAACAAGACAAAAGGCTGAGCATGGGCACCTCTCTATAATATTTTTTTTTTGCTGTGCATGGTAGTTATTCTAACAACTCAATCTTCTTGTTTTTTTCTGGCCAACAAGGTGGAATATAAAAAACGTTGCCAGTACTGTACAGTAAATACTGTGTAGCATAATATTCTTCGTCTTTTTTTTCTTGTCATTTTTTGGCTTGTCGTAGGTGCTCGATAGCATGAAAATGGCCGTATATATCATCATCATCATAATCATTATACAAGCTGCAGAAAGGAAGTGAAGACATATATTTCTCAATGTGTGTGTGTGTGTTTTGGTCTGATGGATTTGCCGAATTGATTTATTTGATTAGATGTGTACGTATTGTCTTGGTGTGTGGCACAAGAGGGCATCTGTTCCCAGTAATAATTGCAGTCTCTCGTCTGATGAGGTTTATACTACACCTACTCGCAATATGTCTGTGTGTCTTTCTTTTTAGAAAGACACCGAAAAACAGAAACCGACTTTTTTTACCGGTATAATTTCATAGTTGTCTGTTAACACAATTTTCTACTTTATACCACACACAAACCGTTAAAATATCAAGTGATGTGTTTCTTTTGTTCGCTTAAAAATGAGCATTTTTTTGTATGTATTTGCATTTAAACATGGTATTGCACATTTATGTTGTATGTCTCATTTACCCTCTTTCCTTTTCATCCCTTTTACCAGACTTTTTTTTCTCATTTGCCACAAAAACTTTAAATAATTTTTTCCGACAGGAGCAACTGTTGGGCTAATATTAACAAAATAATGGAAGAAGGAAGTCATCATCATCAGTATCTGTTGTTGTAGTATTACAGCTTTTCAATATAAATACATACCTTTTTATACTGTTTTTTGTAGTGTCTCTGGATTGAAAAATATATTTTAAAAATTATGGAGAAACTTCCTCTCTCTTCCTGTTTAAACATTTCACACTTGTGCTTCTGTGTTGTTACACCTCATCACAATACAATCAAGAGCCCTGTAGTAGCTTATTACTATTATATGTAAAATATATATGCATATGCCTATGTTAGGTACACGGTACACGCTATAGTAATCATATAACAATGTAATATGTATATTCATTCATTGTTCAGCTCTTCCTATCAAAAGGGCTCCTCGTCTTCTTTTTACTCTGCCTTACACACACATATATATACCACCTGTCTAGGTGTTTAAACCAGTATTGTTCCCAAGTATTATGGAATAAATTTATGTTTTTTTTTCAAAAGGGTTGACCCTTTCATTCTCAACAAACAGCACTATGGCACTGATGTTGATAATGATGACGATGGTGATTATAAATGAAACAGAATTAACTTGAACGTGTGCGTCATACTTTTAAAAAGGAATTAGCTCGCATTCGATTCTCTTAAAAATCGAGAGGGAACCGAGTCTTCTTACGTAACAAAAATTTGTAATCTAACAAGACCAGCACGTACCCATATTGTATACCTGTCTGAGGTATGCATAAATACATGTATCCAGTCGTTTCCTGCTACAACCACCACCATCACCAGTGTACTGCCTGCACCATCATATAACCAGTCCTCGTTGCTCGTGCAGCTGTTTGTATTGTATCTTATTAACGTGTGTGTGTGCAAACACAAGATGATAACGAGGAGAAGAGGGTGTTGCAAGAAGAAAAAAACTCTTCTTCTTATTATTATTATTATACACACATCGATTGGACATATTTTACTACTACACGCCATAATATAAAGGATGTTACATACTCATATAAAAAAAGGGTCCACAAACTATACATACACGCTTCCTTCCTCCTCACATCACCCTTTTAAAGAGTAATCACAATAATAATAAGTACGTTTGTTATAATAATAACAAGTAAGTAACGTGTCTAGTTTTGTTCTCTCTCTCTCTCTCTCTCTTGTTGTAGGAATAACGATTGGATCACCTAGCCATTGTTTGTTAATCCCATGTAATAATATTACTGTACTCTGCAAGCAAACACACATACCTATTTTTTAAACTGGAAGTATTTATTGAGGGTCTGCTGCTTAAAAAATCGTTAAATTACAATGAAAGGGGTGCTTAGTGAGCTGTACTCAAATAAGGTATACAAAAAACAGTACATCACATTATTACCGGCAAGCACCACAAAGTTTTATTTCGTACTCATCTCTTAATTCTTTGCTCACCTGTTTGCCGTATGGCACACACACAAGTATTATTGTTGCAGTTTAAAAAAATACATACATATATATTTTGGATGGTGCGGCGGATACATCTCTGGTCTTGTTGGGGTTTTTTACTGGTTCTAATAAAAATGAATTTCAATTTCAGTATTGTTTACTTTGGTAAGTTTCCAGTTGTCGTACTAAAAGAAGGTCCTCAGCATCATTATATCAATTTCCCCCATTCCCAGTTGATGAGACAAGGGAAAATAATATCAAAATGAAAGCCTAAATCATACAGCTACTTCATATTACCAATTATCTACATATTATGGATTTATTTGGGTAGCAAGTAATCATCCACATTATTATTGGAATAGAAGAGAGCATTGGCAAGTGCATAATAATACCAGGTTTTTTATAAATAACGCAGCAAAAAATACATAAAAATGTAATTGCAAAAAAAAAATCGTTTACAATTTACTGAATAGATCTATGAAATTTTCAGCTTATTAGCCTCTATTGTTCTAGTTTCAATTTCCTTCCTTCCTTCCTTCCTTCCTCATTCATCCCGAACTAAGTATTAGACAAAAGTTTGGAAGTTGTGTATAGGTAGTAATTACACGCACTGCTGGCCTTTCATTCTAAAGTTTTGTTTTCTTATAACTGATTTACGACGCTGTAATTACATGTGATGCTACATAATAATAATGCCATGTATCGCACTGTCATGCATATAGTCCACACTCTGCTCTCTTTCAATTTTAATAACGGACATTTCTGATATGTGATGATGAGCCTATTTCCGGCAAACGGTAAGAAAAACTGAAGCATTTGTGGTACTTGTAATGTCAACTCTGGTATCCCCATATTATTATTTCTACAACTAAATTTATTACTATTTGGAGAGCACGTTACAATATATCAAGGAATTTGGTTGACTACACCAAACTGAATGAAGGAGTTTATCAAATGAAGGATAATGATATGCTAATGAAGATGCAATGTTTGTTAATATTTTAATGGTCATCATCAGTTGTGTGGTACTAGGCATAAAAAACACACATTTAACCATAACCAAAAAGTACACATGCTTATTGTATAAATACATACATACATACGTCTACGCAGTATGTATTATGCATGTTTGTTCCTTCAAATAAAAAAATAAGATTTTTTTAACAAAAAAAGAAAGAAGAGAGATGTGATGGCAATTCAAGGATTTTGAACTTGCATATCCATCATGTCCTAGACGTCTCCCATGCTGTGATTCCCGTCTTTGCATTTTGCTTTACATTAGTTTGGTTACTCACCTCACTTGTTCACATCTTCATGTTGTTTGTTGTGTGCACGCACTACTTTATAGGCATATAGGTATACATAATATACATGAGCAACAGCAGACAGAGAGACAGCATACATATCTCAGCTAGTTAGCTCTTTGATAAAAAAAAAGTGTTTTTTTCTTCTCTTCTTCTTTCCATCTCCTTTGGCATAATACATGCATGAAACCGTGGATCTTATGACTGTATCACTTTTTCTTGGACTTTTTTTTATTTCTCCGATTTGTATGGCGCACGTTGTTACTACTTTGAAAGATTATGATATAATACCTCCGTCAACAGAAAAGAAATCTTGAATCAGAAGGATGTGGTGTGGTTGGTTGCAGTAAAAGGCCTAAAAAGACAAGATGTAGTAAAAAAGGGTGAAAGAGAGAGAGAAGAGAGACTTGACGAACAATTTTTTTATAAAGAAAATCAACAAGAGTCACTTGGTGCTTATGTAATCGCGGTACGCGGCACTTTTTTATGTGTTTCCTATCCTGACATTACTATTGCTGCTGCTAGTGCTCGTCTTGACAGATATGAATGTCATTGAGTTGTGTTGTATGTTGTTGCATTGGTGTATATAGTTAATATACCTATATATACACCAATGCATACATTATTGTTCCGTTTCATCTTTTCAAAGTCGCTGCTCTTGTCCGAGTCAAAGAATATTAGGTACAAAATGAATCTGAAGGTAATACATTATAACAACGCAAGAAACATTATTTTTGAAGTGCAAGTAGAGTGCAGTGTGTGTGCTACATGCCCTGCATTTTAAGAATGGAATTTTTTTTATAAAAAGGGCTCTTGCTGAATGTTTGAGGATATATAATGAAGATATGGTTGTGGTTGGTTGTTATAATTTTACTTTTTGGCTAAAAACTCTACAGTAAAATACATTGAAAAAAAGAGTGAAAATCTTTGGGTATTTTTACGAATAAAATCTGCTGCTTGAGAGTTAATCATAGTGACAACAATGCCATGAAGAATGTAGCATCCATTTGTGGGAAAATTGGACTGGGAGACACCTTCAAAATATTCCCGACCAATGTGAAAATTTAAGAGAATCAATTTTAGAATCCGTCCCTTAAAAAGTAATTAAAATATTGAAATGGATCCAACAAAAAAAATTCAAAAAATTGTTTGTTATTTTTGCATATTACGAAATGTGTATATAGGCACTTACTTTTTTTTTTACTTTTTAATATTTTGTTTTGTAAACAGGTTTGCGTCTGGTATTTCCTGGAACTCGGCATGCATGCCATTTATTCCACTCCACATTGGCTATGCCTATATTAATAGTGGGCTAAAAAATTGACGTGCTGTGCTGCTTGTATTGCAACTGGGGTCGTTTTGGTTTTGGTGACTCCAGTTAGAAGGAGAACTACTGACTATAACCACTTGTTATTAATATGAAAGAAATTTGTGTACCTTTTTTCCTTTATATGCTTCTTCCTTTTCTTTTCTCTTGATTCTCTGCTTTTGCACTAAATAGTAGTAGCCAGCATCATAGCAGCATGTATAGAAGCAGTAGTATCAGCAGAACTCTTTTTCTTGTGATGTTTTGTTGTTGTTTGATGGTGGCGGTGGTGTCACGCTTCGCTAAGCTTCGCTTGCTTTTCTTATTTCAACTAGAAAATGGAGCTTCCTTTTTGCGGAAAAGACGACGATGGAGAGGGACTGCATATTGATCATACCATATCACACACACGAACACAAAACAAAATTCATAAGATTGCGTATGTATGTACATATATATCTCTCTTCTTGCCACCACCGACACCACCACCACCTTTCCCGCACAAAGACTCACTTTATAGATGAGACGGGGTTCATAATTCATTAAAGTGTTGTGAAATTGCAAGGAGACTTGAGAGAAAGAGGGAGAGAGTGGAATAAAGTGCGCCTTGCCTTGTATATATGTACATACATACAAGCTATCTTGATGATGTTGTGTTGTTACTTTTGAAACCTTTTCCTATGTTCCATGATTCCATATTATACTTACGTGGCTCTTTTCTCTCTCTCTCTCTGCTTTTCCTGAGGAATTCCTCTGGGACCTTGCTTGGGCTGCTTTAGGAATAGAGAGGAAAGCACGAAGAAGAACTGATGGTGGTTGTTGTACTGGTATAATATCAGAGTCTTTGTAATACAAAAGCGAGCAAAAGCATCTTCTTCTCCCCTGCTGCTGCCTCATGCATATCCCATAGTGCCACATTATATGGATAATAGTATTCTTTACTTTGCTCACATTTTCTTTTCAGAAAAAAAAATACTAAATGGAACTGGGAGAAAATATGTAAACAACACCATTTTTGCGTGCGCGCGTTCTTGTGGTTACATTTATATCATATTTATGGTAAAATATATACATGCTACCTATGTATGTATAATGTAGTTCGCTTCAAAGATTGCATGAAAACAAGAGAGATTTTTTCTTTGCATTATATTGCTTCATCATTTTATATTTTGGTAAAGCCAAGTGGCATATATATGCATAATACCAAGTTGTGTCAAACAGCAGCCTTATGTAGACATATTCGTTCCCTAAAACCTCGTCGTTGACATCCTCATTAGTCAAAGGGAAAAATATTGTCATCAAGGCTACTTTCCAGTTTATTAAAATGCTGCGACGCCAACAAAAGCTCGCTAATCTTAGCAAATACTTGCGGTCATCCATAGGTGAGAAAGTGGGTATTTCTAAAAAAATTCAACATAATAGGTACATTGTGTGTTATGATGTAATACCTGAAATAGTAATAAAAAAGTAAAGCTTTTTGAGAAAAGAAATAACGCATCATAAATAATAATATTTATAGTAGGAGACATTCAGTATTCAAAGTTCTTGTGCCACCTCCGCCACCATATCCTTGCCGCCTACGGAATCATAGCTCTAGAGAATATCCTCAGATCTAGCCACTTTTTTCCTACCTGTTTGTTCTTGGGAGAGAAAGAAAGAGAGAGAGGGAGAAAGAGACGTTCTCTTGTTAAGCTAATACTACCAGCGTATAGGTATGTGTATAGACGTAGTACTTCTACTGACACTGGTTCTAAAAAAAGTAGTATGGTTACGAGTTCCATGTATGAATTCACTAGTGACTTTCCCACTTTGCTCTGAAGAGAGAGAGAGAGAGAGAGAGCACACGACACGACGCGGCTGATCAGGATACATGTTGTTGTTATTTGTGGTAAAATACTGAGAATGAGTTGTTTCCTTAAAACAAGAGAAGACGATGGAAGTGGCAGTAGGAGAGAAGGGAAATATGATGCTTTTAGGGTTTTTTTCTCTCTCTCTCTCTCTCTCTTTCGTATATATGAATAAAGTGTGTATATATATGTGCATAAGTTTTTATAAAGGTATTTGTTTATAGGTAGACACTTGTTCAAACAGAGAGAGAGAGAGAGTAACGTGAGAAGTATGACGGTAAAGTTGAAAGACAGGTTACATGTATGTATCTAATATGTATGAAATATTCAATGTCTTTGAAGTGTGATGGCTGTGTGGCATGGCATGGCATGAGCTCGTTTTGTCGGAGACAGAATGAGGCTGCAGAAACTAAAGCAACGCATGTAAAGAATAAAAGTGTACCAAAAGGCATCTCACTCAATTCACGGTGTAGTGGAGCAGCAGCAGCAGCATCATCATCATCATCATGAGATGAAGAAGAAGAGCGAGCGAAAGAGAGAAAAGAAAGTGCACGGGAAAGATAATCTTGTCCTGTGGGGCACTATCCAACTCCCTTACACATTTATTTCCACTAGGGAATCCTCTGGGGAATCCTTTTTCCTCCTCTGCTTTGCTTCTTCTATTTCCATCTAAAATGCACAGAGGAGAAGTGGAAGAAGAAAGAGGAACGTATACTTTATATAATATGTATATGTATGCAGACAATGTATGCTTTAAGAGTAGTATTTGTACATGTTGCTGTTTTGCTCGTTGTCTATATCTTTACGCTCGCTCCACTCATCTTTTCCTACTTTTAGTGTTTCTATGAAATATGCATTCGTATTATTTGTGCAAATACATGTCTTGCATCATCATCAGACAAAAACAACGTGATAGTGGTAGTGATCATCTTCTGGAAGCGGAAAGAAGACCTAAAATGGATATGTTATAAATAATATGAGGACTTACACTTGAAGGAAAGAAGAAAAAATAATATGCTTCACGTATCGCATATGGATGATTAGAATAATGGCATATTTTTGTGGATTGAAATTAAAATGAAATCTTCATGTATGTATATTATGTTGTTCCAATTTCAAATTATTTGGTCGAGTTTTTGCTATATACATACATGCAAAAAAACAACGTAACAATGTATTTGGTCTGTTGTTCGTAAGTATT
This sequence comes from Zhuqinia jingwanae, assembly GCA_027744095.1. Lineage (NCBI taxonomy): Eukaryota > Metazoa > Arthropoda > Collembola > Entomobryomorpha > Paronellidae > Zhuqinia > Zhuqinia jingwanae. The sequence continues at coordinate 12,373 of JAHZNC010000721.1, read as the reverse complement.
CAATTGACATGTACAATGTGAATGTATGTATTTTGTTGCGATTTAATATTTCTCATCATTTGGTTTAATAATTCTTCAATTGGATTCGCAAAATGTTCGTAATTATATTACATAAACGTCGTTTAGAATATATCTAGCCTCAAATTTGTTTTGAAAAGTTCTAGATTTTAATGGTTACGTTTTAATCTTCACTTGTGTTACGTATATCGCGAGATTACATGTGTAGTCGTCTTGTTAAGTTAATCGGATAATATTTAATGCTTTAACTACCTATTGCATAATTGTAAATGCATCGCAGACCAAATAATTAAAATCATCCTTTTCCTCAACATTGAATGTTTCCCCGATTTAAAATTCCATATTTAAAAAAAATCATCAAAAGCATTATATTTATACCCACTGGAATGTCAATAAATTTGATGAAGTACGTCAATTATCCGCTTACCAGATTGTCCTAAACGATTAGCTACGATGATTTTCTTGAAAGGATTCATCCCCTAAAAAAATCAATAAGTATCCCATCCATCCATCCATCCATCCATTCATCTCTGTTTTCTCAAGAAATTGCACAGACAGCCATCGACATCATGTAAGATCAGTTTGATCTCTACATTTTTTTAGTAAAATATAAAAAGAAACATCTTTAAAATGAGTGATGCATGTACTTAACTCACTCTTCTTCTTTTCCATTTGAACAGAAAAAAAATATATGTATTCTCAAATGTATTGTATAATATGGGCCTATATACATTATGATGTATGCAATCCAACAATTCTACTACAACTTTTTAGATGGTGAAGGGAGATAGTAACTTGCTCAATTATTTACAGGCATGTTAACTTCTGCCTCACTTATTTGAAAGAAAATGTCAAAAAATTGTGTTGCAGCATCCATCCATCCAATTTATCTGATAGGTGAATGGTCTATCTCTATAATAAGAGGAGCGATTATGCTCACTCAAATACGCTCTTCGAGGAACACAACCTCGGTGACGTATTGTTGTACCCAATTGTTGCGCACACACACACACACACGCATACACATTCAACAATGTAGAGAGTCAAGTCAAAAGTCATACATAAATACATAGGTACATACATCAACATATCCAACCAATAATACATACATACGACTTATTAGACATACTTCACATCTTACGTAAATCTGTCTGTCTGTTGTATTATCTTAACGTATTACCAATCCATTTCACCATACACCTAAACAAATACGCAATTGAACCTTTTTTTACTCTGCTTTGCTTTGGTGTGTGTCTCTGTGTGTGCATTTATTTCAAAGATATATATCATCTATCTAAATGGTCCTTCATCTTATCTTTACGCTTTACAAGTTTACACAAGTATTTTGTGCTCTATAGCTCTGCTGTTTGCTGTTGTTGTGTGTTGTGTGCGTGGACTATTATCCTTGACGAATTTGTCAAGATGGTCTCCTCCACGCTAGTTAGCAGAGAATTTTACACATTCATAACAAAAATACGTAGGTATATAAAGTGGAGATTGTATTAAGTCATATAATATATAGCGATATACTATTAAAATTATGTAATATGTTGTAACGTTATACTAAAGTGTTGGGATATCGTGAAGCCTTCTGGAATTCCGGAGCATGCAAATTGGGGAATAGCAATTTTTTTTGGGTGTATGTTATTAATACCGTTTTATTTTTTAGTGACCTCAACAAGATTTTTCGTGGTGTTAGATGAGGATATCATAGCATTTATGAAATAAATTCGCATACTGTCGGTGGGTGTTTCGTCTCAGGCTTTCGAAAACAGGAAAATGATAAAGAGTTAGAAACAGATCTAATTTACAAATTTATATGTATTTGTAGGTATCAAAATAAAAATTTGAATAGACCGGTCACCGGTAGACGTACTGCAGACTTGAACGGCAGAATATTAATGAGCTTGACTTTTTGCCCATACTCGCGCTACCTTTATGGATGTGCCTCTTGACTAGTCAAAAGCAACGGTCTCCTGTCAATTTCTTGCAGGTTTTGGGTGGACTTGTTCATTCTTCTGTCTTCTGCATTCCTGCGTTGTCCAGGGAAGAAAAAATAGAGATAATATATCCATCCCGTTCCTTGTTGTTTTGTTCAAAAGAGTCAGTCTGCTGATTATTGAAAGAGAAGAGCAAGCACAACAAAAACCTCCAACCAAAAAAAGTGTGAAAGAAGTGCAATAAAAATATCAGAGGGACCCTTTTATAAAGACCTTAAAAGAACAAGAGTAAAATGAGAGATGAGTTTTTGTTGAATGAGAAGTGAGTGACTTGACTGTAAACACTAGGGTTGGGTCCACACACACACCAACAACACCAACCATGATGATCATCAACACCAAAAAGCAACATAGCAAAGAACTATGGATAGAGAGAGAGAGAGAGACAAAAATGATCTTTATTGTGAAGTGAATGCTTTACCTATATATTTTTTGAGCTTTTCACAACTTCAACAAAGTTACGTGCTTATTGTAAGAAAAAGATGTTCATCTCTTCTCTCTCTCTCTCTTGACTTGCTACACACTGTTATTATTCTTTCATATACACATATACCTATATATACACATTCTTATAGGTATACACATTTTGCGTAAAGTTTTGAGGTGAGGTGTATATAAGAGTGTCCACACAGTCAAAATGTCTTCATAAAGCAGGAAAGCATTTTATGAACGATTACCTTTTATAAAGCCATGACCACATTTTGAGGCTTAACAAGTCCGCCTGCTTTGCCCTCCCATTCCCACTTTTAATACTTTCCTCCACTATACTCTTTTTATTTTCTCTCTCTGACAATAAGTCACTTTGACTGAATGTGACTCAATCTCTTTTTAACTTCACAATCCACACTCATCTTCTACTTCTTCTGAAGAAAAAAATACTGTACGAAAAACTCAAACAAAATACCATAAAATCGCCCACCACCTCCACCATCACAATATGAAGAGGAAAAGCAGAAAAAGGTTCAAATCAACAGCATATTGTGCACACACACATACAACCCAAGCATAACAATACAAAAGACAGCAAAACTCAAAACTCTCTCAGGTTTCATCCACACCACCACCACCACCACCGATTAAAATGTATTAAAAATCTGCCCTTTCAAAGTACAGTAGAATAATAATAATTTCAAGTGTGTGGGGATGGAAGAGGATGTAAAGAAGAATGAAAAAGTTGACACCTTTCTCACCTTCCAGTCAAAAAGCACTTTTGCCCTGCCTGTTCCCTCACACATTTACAATCATAAGTAGTAGAAAGCACCTATTGAGAGGTGCCTTATATAACATGCTTACAAAGTGTGTATAATGTACACATTACATTTATCAACATACCAACATTATTGTCCATGTCTTATTTAGACATATCCGTTCTTTTTCTATATACTTGTGTATTTGTACAGTATACTTAAATGATGAAAGATCCCTTCTCCTTTCATCTTCATCATCTTGACTTTTTTTTCCAAATAATCATAATAATGAATCTTTTCAGGTGGAAAAAAAAAGTTTTTTTTTTCATTTTTCTTCTAAATAACCTGGACTCTGTATCGTGGTTTCCTGTGAGCTTCTCCACTTTACTGTGATGGTGTGTGTTATTTATTGTTACAGAGGAATTTTAAAAGTCAAATTTCAACTTTTAAAGAATGTTTTGTGTATTTTAGTCAAAGAATGTAAAGAGAGAAGAAGGAGAAGAACACCTACCATCTTAGGCAAAATCCACTTGACCTTCCTCATAATTTAGCTCTCTGACTCTCAAAGATGAACATGAGAAGGAGCAAAAAAAGCGAGAAAAAAGTATATTTATTGTGTAAATTTTTTTTTTGAAAGAAATTCTTTTGCAAAAGTATTTTTTTGTGTGTGTGTGTGATGATGAAGAATGAAGGGAACACACACAATATCACACCACTCACTCACTCGAATAATTTTTGTCAATTATTGTGTTTAGAGTGGTGCTCTCCATGAAATATTAGAATTTATTCCACACCTACATTTACCTGTCCAAAAAGTAAACATGACTATTCATTGGGCCCATATCCATCCTCCACCTTATAATATCACCTCCTCCTCTTGTCTCTCCCATTCATCTGGCAAGTCAAGTTACATATTGTATTATTATTACACCAGTGTAAACAGATTGAGCCCACATATTGAGTGCTATTTAATAAGTCATCATAAATTTTCGGGCCCAAAAAAAATCCTCCTTTTATTCATTTTTATTTTTCTAAAGAGATGACAGTCTATAACATTTTAAGAAAATTTCTCAAGATTTGCTCTCTGGCTTTAGATAAAATTTTAAAAAGTATACGCCATGAAAAAGATACCTACTTGATATGGGCTTCTATACAGACTTATTATATATCGCTTTTTGTGTAATAATGTCTCCAATTCACTTCCCACCAAAAATCCTTATATACCAAACATACCATTCCTTTAATGATCCGTAATCATCATCTGCCTCAATCATCATCATCACATTNTACCATTCCTTTAATGATCCGTAATCATCATCTGCCTCAATCACCATCATCACATTCAATATTCATTCAATGGCAATACCATTTTCCTGTGGTCAGGCCACCAGAGAGAACCTTTTTTTCTGGATACATGCATGAACTTTTGATATTTAAACCGGATTGGATTTAAAAACACGTCTTGACTTTGACAATATGGAAAATAGTTTTTAGCTTGACCTCAGCAGGGAATGGACAACAAAATGTATACCTTATTACCACAGAATTTTTTTTACTAAAAAACGTCTTATTGGTTTGCTTCACAACCGTTAAGTTTCCACTTTCCTTCCTCCTATGTTTTTGATGCATAAAATGTGAATAGAGCTGGAGCAAAACAAAAAGATGGCTAAATGGACTGCAAATCTCCCGAGACATGGGCTTAGCGCGGAGAGACAGCTAGTAGGGCTGGGACCCACTCACTTTTCTTCACTATTCTCTACCACTGGGCTTATATGCACATATACACAAGTAAAAGCTTATACAATGATGATCATGATTTCAGAAGAAGCAGCAGTAGTGGCTACTTCCGTTGTGTTGTGGTTTTTTAGCTGTGACCTCGTCGTGGTTAAAAAAATAGGTTGTTCCAGGGAAGTAGTAGTTGTTGGGTCCATTAGAAGGTTTGTGAATCCTTTGGGCATTTGTGTCGGAGAGATGATGGAATATAAAACAATACATATGGTACAAAAGGGTTAGAAAATGGAACAAAATGAAGGATTTGTATCACCATTGGGCTTTGTTCCAGAGTATAAAATGGGAATAAATTTTGTAGACTCAAGAAAAGCTGAAAATGTAGAGCTTATTCAGTGAATAATTCTCAATCTGTTCTTGTTTCTATAATATATCCGACTCTTTGACCTGACATATTGAAACATCCTGTGTTTTTTTATACCACCATAATCATCAATGTGGCATGAAGTTCAACCGCCACCTACTTCTTTCCCCCAAAGCAAAAAAAAAACAAGAAGCCTTTCTATTATATATTTTTTCCTACGTGAGCATGCGAGAAATATGGTTGATTAATCTGTAACAAAAACAATATAGAGGGAGAGTGTGAATAATGAACTAAAAATGTCTCAATGATCTTTTTTTTACCAACACCTAAAATTAAATGTACGCATGTTACAGTTTTGTTTGAGGTGGTAGTAGTAGCAGTGATGATTGTATTCGTAACAAACCAATATCTCTAGCTTTGTGGTGGGCTGGTATCTAATTAAGATCTGAAATGTAAGAAACTCCCCTTCTTAATATTGGAATGTCAGGAAGAAATTAATCATGGGAGTCGACTGTTACGTTTTCTTTTGCTTTTTTTTGGTGGTATGGTGTTGTTTAGCTTAATTCGTAATTTTCTAATTTAATGCAATGGTAATATGGGTACTTGAGCACAACGATAATAATTATTGTTATAATTGTAATGCGGGCTACTATACTACTGGCCAGAGCATACATAATATGTACAATATATACACATTCAAACATAAACCCGGAGGAGCCAGCATCAGTATCTCTTCCTTTTTTTCAACAACAACAAAAAAAAATTAATTTAATTCATTTCTACTTATCTACCAGATCTGGGGTGAAAAGCTACTACCTACAAACTAATGATTCGGAAACACGCATATTTCGACTCAAAAACTCACCCTTTCATTCTAGCTCAGGTTTTTACTCCAGAAGCTGGCAGTACAGTTTGCCTGTTATAAATTAAGAAAAAAGACACCTTCACACACAATTGTGCCTCGAGGAATGATATGAGTTTAGATTTGTTTTCTTGTTTGTGTGTACAAACTACAAAAATGATCATGTAATGTGTGTGTGTATGTGTGTGTACCTAATAATGATGATAATTATGATTGTGTGGTAGCTCTATATAATATGTAGTAGGTGCAAGCAAGTTAAATCTAGCGTCAAAAAATGAGTTCTCATGATTCGTAGAATTATGGGGCTATGCAACTCTGCAAGCTCTCATATTTTTTATTGTAAAAAATACACTTGGGGATAAACTAATATTACATGTAATGTTGGTGGATGTATTGTTTTGTGCAAGTTTTGTGATTTGATTGAAGTTGGGTGCTGGATGTAACGCTTCACCTATGCACATAAATATTCTCGGAAGCAGCAGCAGCAGCAGCAGCGCTTCTTGGAAACTTTCAATTCAACTCACTAGTGTCACCATCATCACCAAAACCTCTCTGCATTTCATTCTTCTTGTACAAATTTAATATAATAAGCATGTTTGAGTGAGTGGGGTGATTTGTGCTTTGCTTGCTTGCAGTGCGTTTACATTACACACAGGGCACGGTGCTGTAATAGTAAGCTGCAAAGTCAAGGGGTTTTATTTGAGGGTTACGTATTATGGAATATTGTATAGGATTCACGGTAAATCTCCCATGATGTGATAAATGATGTGTTTTGCTTTGAATACAATTACGCATAATGTTCGTTGTTCACATACAAAAGTATGAGGGTTACGTATTATATGGAATATTGTATAGGATTCACGGTAAATCTCCCATGATGTGATAAATGATGTGTTTTGCTTTGAATACAATTACGCATAATGTTCGTTGTTCACATACAAAAGTAGTATCGTTGGTGGCTTTTATAATTTTATTTTTTGGTGCAATTATGAAACATTATTGTTGCGTGTGACGGAACTTCGGTTCTGCTGCTCTGGAACTGGAGAAAAGTACTGCCTTCCGTGGGGAACCTGTTTAATGGTGAAGCTGTATTTCCAGATTGCATACAGGTAGCAGAAAGCATTTGTGTTGAATATCTATACTATACAACAACCTCACTATGTCGTTAAACATTTTTGTCGTTACTTAAGTATATCTAAAATTCATTTTCAAGCATATTCTTCCCAGTAGAATGTTGATTTTTTTTTTCAATAAAAATTCCTAAAAGCAATAACATTCAACAATAACCAAAATTCCTAATCGACAGTTTTATGATAACGCGCAAGTTGTAAATTCGATAACACCAATTCCTTGACGCTCGTTTTCGCAACAACTCGAAAACAATATTTACAACCCATTTATTACCCAATTGTCCAATTTCGCAACATTTTTTTGCTTTAAAATTACTTCAAATTCATAATATAAACTGTTTAAAACTCTTTTTTTTTTACTGAAAATGAACACATGCAAAGAGTCAACCCAACTCCAACTTATATGTATTTTTTTCTACGCACAAGTCAACTTTTAAAAGTTTCACTTAAGGCGACGTTTTTCTTCGGTAAGACTTAATAAAGCAATAATTCATCGCACTCCTTGCCTGTGTGTATTTATATCCATACATAGTTGGCGTGGGTAGGAAGCTGTCCATATTATACATCACACTCACTCATCAACATCATCATACAAAGAAAAAACATATTTTTTATAAAAAGATAGAAGAAGAGCGTGTTATTAAGTTGTAAGTTTGCCTACCGCATTTCGCCTGTCTAAAAAAACAAATGTACAGAAGTCAGTTCCATTTTCCAGGGCAGGATTATTAGTCAGCGCGCTATTGCCTTTAATAACAAGGTACAATGGAAACACAAGAAGACAAAAAATAAATATATATGTATATATATAATACTTTTATATAAATGGCATCAGAGGCACTACCACTTTTATGTAGTCAAAGGGCTCCCTTGTGTTATCAACTTGCCTCAAGGGTAAGCATTAAGACATTATAATTCATGCCTACTCTTTTTTTTCTCTCTCTCTTTCTGCCTGCGCATCTTTTCTTCCAAAAGTCCAAGTCAGTAGTAGTGATAGCTAATGTCAGTCCACCACTAGGAGGAAATTTTAACGATTGAGTCATCTTTTATGGTGGGGCTGTTAAGATGATGAAGCCCTTTTTTCTTGTTCAAAGTGTGAGTTGCTTTTGCATAAAAGGAACCTTCTTTTCGTAGACAAGACAAGGCCCAGCAGTAAGAGCAGCAGCAGTGCATATAGCATATCTTATATCTAAATCTTTACTATTCCCCTCGGAGATAGTAAGAAGAATAAGAAAAAAGTATGGAAAATGGTAATGGCAATAACAGGAAACAAAAGGGCCCGGCCTACAACGACCTACACGTCCGTCCACCCATACAACACACATTCACAAAGCAACAAAGATTTTTAACATCATCATCAGAGCTTTGATAACACACACACAAAAAACGTCCAATTTCATGCGGACACCGCACAACCATACCACCACCAAGGATAAAATGGACAACAAAAAAATTCTCCACTGCTGCTGCTCCTGCTGGAAACAATCATATTATCTTTATGTGCATATAAGGCAAGCTATTATCTGTACTACTCTCAGAGCTCATTGCTCACATCACACACATACAACAAGTAGTAGTAGTATTTTATACGATTTCTAAGGAGAGATGAAAAAAAAAGTTTTTTGTTTCTTTTTTTTCTGTTGATGTTGTAAAATGACTTTATCATATCGGTGCAGTATGTGCTTGCATAAGCATAATAATAACATGTATCTAGTATATACGGCTAGGAAGACGGCTTAAGGATAGAGATCAAAAAGTCGATCATCATGAGCACCACCACCACCAGCATAATATTATAGTGCAGTGTATTTACTGCTGCAACACACGCAAAGTCAGATCACTACTAGAGAGTAAAGCACCATTGGTGCTGGAGAAGAAACAGGTAAATTGCTTAGGTAGAGTCTATTGAACATTTATATTGTTGACTCTTCAAAATAAAAGTTGAAGCAAAACAGAAAGAAAAAGAGCCCACCTCTCTGTAGTATATGTTTAAAGATAAATGCTACTGCAAAGGATAGGGACTCAAATAGGGATGTCACTGTTTCTGGGAAAGGTTTGTCAAAAAGTGAATAGTGAGGAGTAATAACAATAATAAAATATATTATCATGTGTATAAAAGAGGAAGGGAGTCATAAGAGGAGAAGAAGAAGGGACTTGTTTCTTGTGAAAGAAATCTTTGACACCTGGGGCTTCCTTGTATTTACGCAAGTACTACAATATAATAATAATAATATGAAGATGTATTAAAAATGATGGTAGTGATGGTGTGGTGTTATTACGTATTTTACTGTAAATACGCGTGTATGGGCAGTAGAGCAATACAAGAAGATAACTTTATGCTAGGTTGAATCTGTATATATATATGAGCCACCCACACAACCTGTGGTTGTCTTGGGAGTCCTTTAATGGATTTCTTCATTTCCCCTGTCCAAATCTCATATTGAGGAAGTGAAATATGTCTGCTTGCACAGTGGGACAAGGTGCGGTAGGGCAATTTTCTTTCAATTTTTTTTTTCTTCTTCTTTCTGTTTGTTGCTTCTCTTTTTGCTTGTACTGCTGCCCAAACCAATCTATTCAAAACATTCATATAAGAAGAAGGGCAACACACTAAGCAACAAAACAGCAGCAGCCAAAAAGTCACAAAGACCCATGATAATAACAACAAATCTCTCACACGAAGAAAAACTGTATGACTTTAACAGAGTCATCACGGAAAATGATCTTTGTGTGTGTGTGTGTGTGTGTGTGTCTCTCTCTCTATTCGTTTAATTCTTCTTTCCTCCTTTCTGTTTACTCACTATTGACATTTTTTGTCTATATCTTTCGCTCAAGTAGTAGTAGTAGTAGAAGAAGAAGAAGAAGAAGAAGAGCGATTACCATTCAAAAAGATTTGTATCTGTATCCAAAAATGACCAAATGACTTATGCTCCATATACGTTGCATAATAGCTATATGTCATACGTAATTTTTTTCTCTCTATTAAAACCAAGAATGGTATGTATGCACTTTGGACTGCTGTTTTGCATTCAATTTGTATATATTTTTCAATGTAAAATCTTTTCCCTTGTAAAGCAAAAAAAACTGGCATTTATTTTTGTATAAGACAAAACCTAAAAAAGAATTCCACAGTGGCCTGCCATGATGATCTGTGGCGGATTATATGTGTGTGTTTGTTTGTGCATTTTTCACTTTTTTACAAGGATTTCATTTCGATAGACAGACAGAGTGAGAAGAAAGATGAGAGAGAGAGACCAGAAGACTCCCTACCTGTCCTCTCAAGGGTTCCAGCAGAAAATATCAGCATGATGGAATGCATATTTTTCCTTTGATACTTTTATAGTTACGTGAGATGGGAAACCATTTGTGTCTCAGTTACTCATTCTGAAAATGGCATTCCTCCGCCACACCACCACTGCCACTATACTACCAGCCGCAGCCACCACCAACCACCGTCGTCATCATTCACATTTCACATCCTCTCATCTTCTTGTTCTTTTTGCAGCAGCAACAGCAGCAGCAGCAAATATCTTTATTTACCTCATAAGGTGTTCACTACACATTTATTCTAGAGAGAATACAATGATTTCTCTGTTTTTTTCTGTACAAAAGAAACAAAAAAGAGTCACAGGAAAAATAAAGAAAAACGAAATAGAGAGATAGAGAGAGAAAATGTACAAAACAAAGTCAAAAGAAAAATGTTGACGCAAAGCACACAGAAGGAGACGATGATGATGATAATAGAATTCAATGTCAAGTCATAAGATTTGGAGGAGAATTGAGATGGCAAACTCCTTTTTTTCCACTCAAGCCATCTACTAAAATAAACAGTTTCTTTATGTGAGTGCGTACGCATGTATCTGAAATTAATATACAAATAATATAAAAGAAGAAGAAGGAGTCAGTGTGAAACCTGATGCCTCTTGCTGAGGTAAAAAAATAATCCCGTAAAGGTCTTCCTTCATCATCATATCTCCATCTTTGTTTGAGTAATCTTGCATACTTATACAGTAGTAGCACAGAGTAGGCAGTAGGATTCCCCGGTAATAATAACAATTATGACAACTAAATTTTTTAAATTGGTTGTCTTTCATAAAGAAAATGACTATGTTAGCATCAGAGAAAGAGAAAAAAAAATGAATAGATTTGTTTAGTTTAAAAGTGAGAGAGAGAGATATATAAAAACCACTCAAACTCAACTTGTTCAATTTTTTTTCTTTGCTTTTACTGCTACTGCACGAGAAAATCAGCAAGCAGAATCGCACAGCAGTGGTGCACAGTGGCAAGCAGGCGCTTCATCTTGTCATGTTTTTTTTTCAAAATATATAATAGGTAATAATATGAAAATCAAATCTACTGATGCTCTCTTTTTTTTACTTGTGTTGTTAGCTGTCAACTGTTGCAGATATATACATATTACATTGCAAATAATGCATCTTGAAAAAAAAGACAAGAGAAGACGAAAAAAAAGAGTGGAGCACCACACATAGACCCCACGACGGGTCATGTGACTATGTGAGCTTGTGTGAGGATGAAAAAAATATATTACAAAAAAAAATCGCTGTTGGCTCCCTGGCTTTTTTCAATGTACTTTGGTGAGTAATGAGTCTCAATTTGAAGGGCAGGGCGTTTTTGATCTGCTGGTGTACTAATATAATAATAAGTGTATATTATATACCGATAATAATCACGATTGACGATTCAATGTTCAATGCATACATACGTACATATTATATGCCTTATATGTATATATATCATACGTGCTTCTTGTATTGAATCCAACAAGTGAAGAATTTAGGAGATACATGGAATGAACACACAAAACAACACAACATTTTATATCATTACAACAACCACAAAGCAGATTAGATTATTAGATCACATAAAGGGCAAACTGCTTCTGGGCTTACACATCACTTCACCACACCACTAATAACAATCGACAAAAGGGAATTGTCACATATATTTTTTTGTAGCAACGTGTGTGATTGGTTGAATTGAGTTTAGCTACTTAGTTTTCTACTGGCTCTTTTCTACAAGCACAATCATACTATTGTATACTTACATATATCTAAACATATTTTTTTGAA